>VXBB01019261.1:249835-338736 GCA_013399915.1 Illadopsis cleaveri
GGAGTAATCAAAAAAAAAAAAAAAAAAAAAAAAAAAAAGTTGTGGAGGGAAGAGGATCAATAGTTAGATCCCAGGAGAGGTATAACAACAAAATATTTCTATTAATCCAGATACCCAGGGAACAGCCTCATTTATCCATAGCTATCACTCTGCAGCAGCAGAGATTAGGAGTTAGGTTTCCTTAACTCTGATTCCTTGAGCAATCTTGCTGAGGGTTTTCTAGAATGTTATGATAAAATGTAGGAGTTACCAATAAGGATGAGGAGAAAATTGGTATCTTTAAAGAACATTTTAAAGAAATTTGATCTCAGTGCTTTTTTACCTATTCCCAAATAGAGCAGCAAGCTGTTTTGAGGTTTTCTTCACATGCTGAACCCAGGTGATGGCATAAAGGCATACAAACTGAGGGGTCTTAGTTTGTGTCCTACATTTGTCAAGTTAATTCATGCGAACTCAACAGGGCAAAAGGTAGCAACCTCTTGATGTGCAGCATAGACAAGCAGAAGTTACAAAGCAGTGCAAGTGATTCCAGAACAAAAGAGAATCAGTTATGCTTCGACTTCTCACCTTTTTAGCTCCTTGTGTGGTACAAAGTATTATCAACTTCATTCCCCACGACTCTACATTTACCCTATGCTATACATGCAAGCCTCTTCAAAAGTAGATAAAAATGGAGCTCAGCATATCTATTAGCCCCCTCATTTTTCAGTAGACATTCATCTTAGGAGAGTTGAGTGTATGTGCCTCAGAAAAAGGTAAGATTACTGAGATGTTTTATTCTCTTTTTCCAGGCTGCTATGAGTGACAGTTACAGGATTAAGCCACCATGAGAATTTACCTTATCACAAAAGGATTTGACAGAATCAAATGGTAACTATCACCTCATCAATGCTCCAGCCATCTCATGATTCATCTACATCTATCCCACTCTTTTCTGTTAGCTTTGCCTCAGAATGCTGTTCATACTCCTATCAGTTTCTTTTCAATGCCTCCAGCCCAAAGCTGCCATTCCAAGTTAACACAGATCGGCTCTAAATGTTTTAAATTACTTTGACTTTAAAATAGATAAATATTATTTCAACATGACATCTTAAATAAATCTAACTAGAAAAAAATACAGCTAAAGTGGATTATTATGGGGAGGGGTTGGAGTGAGGCAGGGAAGCCAGGAACTTAAAAAACAAGTTTTCTGAAGTTCTAAATGGAATTTCTAATTAAAATGGAAAACTCCAAGAATTACCAGGACACCATGCTAAAGTAAAGTTTCCATTGATCAGATGAAACAGGGTTGAAGGAATCTGGATATTAGATGGTCACCCATTAAATCTCTCCAGGCTGTGGAAAAACAAACTTAAGAAGCTTGTTAAAGAATAAGTAGAAGAGGCTATAAATTGCTGTACATATTCGCATTTATGCAAATGCAGATTACCAGCTCTCAAACTCACCTAATATAGCAACGACTTCATCATCCTGGATGACTTCCAAAGAGCCTGAGACCACGAAGCAAAGGCTGTCGACGCTCTCCCCAGCGTGGTAAATGAGGTCTCCTGGGGCACAGTGCACAGTCTGAAATTCCATGGCGAGTGCCCGAAGGCAGCCGTCGCTGGCCAGCCTGAAGGCAGGGTGCTCCTTGAAAACCTTTCTGTTCAGATGCACACAGATATCTGCTCTCATGTCCTTAGGGCAAATCTGCAAAACCTGACAGGGAAATCAGACAATCAGTTCCTGTGCATGGCTTCTACGTGCCTGCCTTAACAACTAAAACACACAAGGTTTAAGAGCTACTTTCCTACTTCTTATAAAATTTCTAATCTCAGAGTGTGTGTTTATTTTTATATTATTTATCCACATAAGCCACAATACTAACTTAGTCTACTTTATAACATCTGAAGGAAAACACTGTTTTCATCTCAGCAACATGCTCTGCTGGATATTGAATCACCAGAAGGCCTCAGGTTTTTAGGACAATAAAAGTTAGAGCACAGCAGTATCAAAAGTGTTGAAGAAATTCTTCCTGAAGAATTGTTTCTAGAGGGCAGGTCACTTTTTTCATAGGCAGATTCCACAAAAAGCCTGTACAAGTTACATGCTTTAACAACTAAAACGAATTATTAAAACTTTAATTAACTCATAACATTGAGAATTGCAGGTATTCAAATTTTACCCCTCAGTGGCATTAACAAGTTTTTTGTTTACACAGGAAAGGGATTTTAAGGTATGATGCTCTTTTGGGCAGCTTTTGATCTTCCAAATGCAATGTTCCTCACGGCAATTCACAATGTGTGCTCCTAAGAGAACAGGAGCTGATGCTCAGCACAGCGGGCACCAGGCAGGGCCATTTCTGAAGAGTTTTAATATAATACAGACAGCCGGGTGGAAAGAATACAAAATCACTGCTGCATGCACAGATTAAAAGTGGAAAGAAGTAACATGAACAGGGTTTGGGGATAACAAAATCCTTGGGGGATGATCTATGATGAAGCACATCTAGGACATATTATTTGAGAAAAACATTGAGTAATCTAAGTCTGACTCTTTTTTATTAAACAGATTTTCTTAGTAATAACTCTTCAGTCCAATTAAGGAACACTCTGGTTGAGCTTCAGAGTCACTCCCACACATATTCGTAGATGGAACAAGAAGACTGTCTCACTGCAAATACTCCTGAAAAACATAAAGGTAACACAGGAAGCACTATGGCTATGCCTACACTTTGAAATGGGGTTCTGTGCAAGATCTGAGCAGAGAACCAAGCTCATAATTCTGAGCATGGCACTGGTTCCAGATATCATGCCTGGTATTCCAAAGGCAAATAATTCCACCACCAATATCATCATCTTTGGCCCACCTCCAGACCTTTTAGTACAGATATTACTTCTAAAAAGAGATATATTTCTGTAGTGCTTAGGTGTAGGGCACCCATGGATGATTTTTCTTGGCTGTCCTGTACAGAAGAGCTGCCAAACCTGCTAGTTCTCAGTTTTCCAGGCTCACAGAAATGGGCTGGCGCAGCAAGATCAGCATTTAACATGGAACACAAGCAGTGGCCATATCTTCTTTTCCATTATCTCATTTACTCTGGCAACAAAAATATTCTCTTGTGGCATGTTCTTGCCAAATTTTACTACTGGAATTACACACATGTGCAGTTACCTGAATATCACACAGAGAAAAGGTTGTTGCAATAGAAATAGTAGCAAAAAGCCCTGAATATACAAGAGAATATTTAAAATTATGCTGTTATCAAAAACCTTTTTGGTACAGCAGTCTTAGAAGTTAACTAATTTTCTATTGTCCATTTAAAGAAGTTTTCTCCAGACTTCACAAAAATGAAAGGGATTAAAGGCATTTGAGAGTTACAAACAGAAGTCTTCCATTTGTATGGGAGGTAAGAAATGCAACAATCTTCATGCATCAATTTTAGAATCTTTCAGTAGCTCTTGGTTAAAATTTGTTGTGCTGGCATTTTCTAGACCAATAGCTTAGCGTGTCTGCAGTGAACACTGAACTAACAAATTTGTGGCCTACAAAGTAGAGATAGGACCAGTTCTCTGCTCAGTTCATATTTAAATCTCTGCTCATCTGTGGGAAGCTGCGCTGCATTTCAGAGGAGCACAACTACCACTGTTCTGTCTCATGAGCAATACATGTTTTATTCATGGCAAGACATCCCAGAAGTTATACACAGGCATCAAAACAACAGGGCTCAGACCTGGGAGTTTAGGGATTGGCACAGCCCAACCATAGCTTTTGCTGTGCAGATGAAAGCTGAGTTCTTGGCTTAGCAGTCACGGGCAGTGGCAGCTCAGCTATGAGCACACCATTTATTGAAAACAGCACCATACTGAGCTCTTTGGTGTCCTGACAATTGGAGGTTTTTTTCCAGTTTATTAAGATAATTCTCAAAGCCTACACTGGGAATTGCTTGGTTTGGTTATTCTGCTGTCTCCAAATGCATCCTTGAAGCATTTCTCTCCTTATCAAAGGAGGCCAAGAATGAACTTTGAAGATAAGCTAAAAAAAACCCCCATGTTTTACATAGCAATTTTTTCTTGTTGTTTTGTTAAAATGATGACAGGATTTGTAATGGGGGCTGAATGAAAGCACCAGTCCTCATTACACTGTGTATCCTCAGATGTCTCTCCACCTTCCCCAAATGCACCTACCTCAAATCACAACCCCACACAAAGACAGATTGTGAGAAAACATGAGGAACGGCTTCTAACCAGCAGTATCCAGCACTAAAATACCATTTCCTTCTGAAAGCTAGTGTGGCAGACAGTGCTTACAGAATAATGTCTGGGATCTAAAAATGGCAGATATGCTGAAGACCATTTAGGAAAGCAAACAATGCCCTGTGTGCCCCTCAGTCTCCAGGCAGCTCAGTGCAAGGCCACATCTGTTCTACTCCTTCATAACGATGCTGTAATAGCTGTACAGAAATGACACTGTTTGCTCTTTAACTGCATCATCCACAGTTCTGAATACTAAATTAGGCTGCCAACCAGAAGGCTGGTGACCAGAGCATTGGTATAATTTCCTGAATGATCCATCCCACAAATCACATTTCTTTACAAGCAGAAGAAAACTGTCTATGTCTACAAAAGTTGGCAACTAATATGAAAGTGCCAAGGAGTTGCTTTTGTGCATTTGTTCTGGTGAAAGGCCATCTGTTATTTTAAAAGCTACAATGGGAATTTATTTGTAAATTCAATGAATCAGAATGATAACATTTGCCTTACATGAGGTAGATTTCAAGCAATACATTATTAAATACTTCCAGTTTTCATTAATATCTTTAACCTGCACACAGAATATTACATTCAAATTCTCCAATGATGAAAAAAAAAATTACTTTGTTTTCAGGCCCACAGAGCTGCAAGCAACCTCACAAGAAATATTGCAAAAAAAAAATCTCATTTGGAAAAACTGTGCAGTTGTGTTGCAATCTGGAACTTGTTATTTACTTATCACCTTTATTTATCGTAAACTGAGCTTTTTCCTTTATAATTTTTATACTATTTCAAGCCATTTCACTGGCAAAACATACATACTTTTACCACTATCATATATCAGTATGATAGAATAGCTGAAATACTGTATTTGAAAGTTTAAGGGAAGCTGCTGCTTAGAACTATTTAAAGAATATTTGTCTCCTTTACTAAGACAGTACCTCCTGTTTATTTTAATGGACTGCTTTCAGGATGTGACTTTTTTCCTTGCCGTTTAATTTACTTACCTTTTCAGTATCTATTCCTCTGGACATTGACCAGGTGGAAACGATGTAATCCATCACACGTTCACTCAGTCCTTTGGGGACCTGGTAGAGCTTTAAAAAGTCCCGGACACTGTTCAGCATTTCGTGGTATCTGTTTGTGTTGGCATACATTTGCTGAAATATGGTTGTCACATTACCAAAAATGGTGGCATACAGAAGGGCTGTGGAAAAGAAGAAAAACCATAGAGAAAATACATGGTAAGATGTGGTGATCTTGTCTGTGTTCCACTGGGCTTTACGACTGGAAATGCTAGGTCATAAAAACACATGCAAATATTGGTGCTTTATTAGGAAGGCCTGATGAGCACAAACATTTTTAGGTCACCTTCAGCACTACAAATTGAGGACCACCACCTGCTTTTGCAGGCGATGTCCTGCACCACAGATCTCCTAAAACAAAACTGTTTGTCCATCAAACAATTCAGTAGTATCCAAAACCTTACAAAACCACAAGAGAAGACAGAAGAATTTTAAGAGAAATAGCTTAACAGCAAATACTTCAATTTTTCATCTCAGGTTTATAGCACCTGTGTTGAAATACCATCAGTGACAGATTTCCAGGCTTTAAGTGCATTATCACAGTAGTAAGCTGAGTCATCGTTACCCACCTCGGTGTGACAACAACAATGCATCAAAGCAGAAGATGGAATATGTAATGAACAGCTACCATGGGTCAGTAATTTATAGACATAAGTTTAATAATACATAAAAACTCGCATTACATTTTCTATTCTTCAGGCAAAAGAACAGCAAGGCCTGAGGAAAGAGCTAGAGCCCTCAGAGGCAGACCTTTGCACAGCCCTCCTGACTTCACACAACACAGTTACAAAGCCAGCTGGTTCATCAAGATGGGTTTAAGAATAAACACGAGGAAGAAAAAAAGGCAGTGTTTCCAAGAGTGGAGAGAAGCAGATGAAAACACACAGGACTTGAGAAGATCCATCTGCTGAAGCCCAAGACAGAGCAGCAGGCTGGTGGCAGCCTCAGTGGCCAGGTTTGATAGCTTGCAGAGGCTGGGGCTGAGGCTCTTCCAGCCAATCCAGCCCTGAGCGAAATGGAGAGACAGGAAGCCTCAAGAGGAGCTTTCCTATGTTGTGAATCAGGTCAGTGATATGTGACAGGTTGGCTGTAGAGGGAGAGGAGCCATCAGACTGCAGATGTGATGATAACCACCCATAAGTGCTCTGGCTTGCTGAGTAAGTTCTTCCTCTTAATCATTTCCTGTCCCCCAAAACAAGCACAAAATTGTGAGTATCATATCTCTTCCACCCAAGATAAAAATAAATCAATGAGAAGCCATATTTATAAAAAACATATTTTGCCTCAATGAAGTACCCCTTTTTGCTGTTTGTTTACTCCCTCACCAGCTATTGAAAAAGAAAAAAAAAAATCTTCATCCCACTCCTTCCTTTGAGAATGCAGCTATATATTCAGGTCAATGTTATAGGCAGATATCCTTAAGCCAACTAAGATGCTCTAGGGTTCTATGGCCAACAAAAACCTTTGATACTGGGGAAAACAAACTTATGGGACTGTCTTTGCCCCGATCAAGAGATGTAATTTAAGTTTAGGTTTGCTCAAGGCCTTTACACTGCTGATTTTCTGCAGAATTCTTTCTTGGTGCTGCATGACTTCTTTTCTTTTTATGAATTTCTGTAGAGAACAGCTCTTCCTTTTTCCATCTACTCCTCTGTACAAACATCTACTCCTCAGGTATAAAAACATGCAGAAAAGCGTGCACACTCAGTTTAAAGAAAAGTGGAGAGCACTAATACAGTGACCAGAAACATATATTTTCCCTGTTTGACCTTAACTTGTGCCTGAACAAAACCATACTGGGCAGTTGAATGAGTAGTGAAGAATGATAAAATTTACAAATTTTATTTGCTTTACAAAACAGATTTACCATAACAGGTCCTTAACCCATGAGTATTTTTGTATTAGAACAGCATTACTTATCCCTAAGTAAGTCCTGGTTTGCTCTGTGTTATGCAGATGCAAACATCACCTTACAGGAGACTGCAGCAGCACAAGGCAGCCAGCACAGCACTGAAATTGGTGACAAATTAGAGAGAGAGGCAAGCAGATTTTTATCTGTAGATTTCTTGACAACAACACATGTGTCCATTGTCTCTTTGCCCTCTGGCAAACAGTGAGACCTGGGGGTTCAGTACCCTGGCATGTACAGCTCCATGTCAGCAAAGGTAAAATCGAGTCCTCACTTCATCCCATTTATGTCCAGCTACAAGAAGCTTAAAGAAAAAGCAGAAGTTTGATAGTATGTTTTGATTATTATGAAAAAAGCAATTTCCACTGAAAATTGCAGCTCCAGTATGACAATTATCTTGGCAAGAAAATTATTCCTGCCTAGATTATTTTTTTTTAATTCCCAAATCTACAATCCTTAATTTATCATTACCCAACCATTTTATTACTATTAAAGACACATTAAAGCCAAGGATTTTTGCAGCCTAATCTTGGGTAGATACATTAGCATATTAAACCTTGAACTCTTCTGTACAGAAGTAGCTGGCTGTGTGCCTTTCCTTCCTTTCAAAGGAATATTGAAATTAACCCACCGCAGTAGACTGCAGCCCCAGAATCATTTCAGAAACACACATTCTACTAAAGAAAGAAAGTAGGGCTATTTATGACAGCAAAATCTCCAGCATTTCCCCTCCAGGAATGTCAAGATCCCTCAGAAATGATGCAGCCCTCACCCCCTGACGTTAATATTTTTTTCTGACAATAAAGAAAAACGTGTTGTCCCCAACAATGTGGCTGCTCATTTACACTGCAGTCTGTGATACTCGATCAAAACCAGAGTTTAAATAACATCACAGATAGGACCATAGTAATTGCAGTAGCAAATTACCCACAAGTGGATCACAAAGGTCAGACACAGGTTGCAAAGGTCACCAAATCATCTGCTATTTTTAGTGATGTAACAAGTGAGAAGGGAGAAATAAATAGGAGCCAGCACAGGTCTCAGCTTACCATAGTAAAAGATCTGGGGTCTGATTTTAGAATTATAAAAGGAAGAATTTCTATCTGTAAGAATGAGAGTTTATAATTCCCCCAATTACAGATGTAAGTGCTGCATTCGGTTCCTGAGATGAATCAACAGATTGATGATGATTTGTTCAAAACGCACTCATGCAATGGCCTCACACACAAAATGTGTGCAGAAGAACTACACAGCAACAAGTGAGACCAGCATCAGCTAGTGAACAATCTCTTGTATCTTGCCAGCTAGTGAACAATCTCTTATATTTTGCCCCCAAGACTTGCAGTGCTTTCTGAAAATGAACTGCCTTAATTTTTGCGGTCTGGAAAGCTGATTGAGAAAGTTTGTCTGTCTACCAGCATGTAAATTCCACTTAACAATTAAAAAACCAAAATAAACCCCTTTTACATACTGCACTAACCTAAGTACTATTCAAAGAGCAAGCACCTGCATTTGCAAATAGTAGATGATTTAAATGTATAATTGCACTTCTGTTTCACCAACAAGTTCCTAGGATACAACAAATTATTCCGTTCAAAGCACAGCCTTGAAAATCTGTTGCACTGTATCACTTCTTACTGAATATGAAACACAACCGTAAATTAACCACAAAAACTGCATGTCTCAAAGGCATTTTTCAGATAACACATTGTGAGGTCACACAAAATTAACATTGATCAGATAAAAAGAAAAGCAGAAATTAATTGTATGGATCATCTCATAATTATATGAGAAAATGACATTATTTTCAAATGTGCTATTAGAACAATGTAAGAGTGTATAATTGCTTGAGATTAGGGGTCTTGATTAGTGGTAATTATGCCTACTTATGGGTAGAGAGCATTCAGTTAAAAGAAAAACACTGAACTGTTAAATACAAAATGCAAGCAAATACCAAACTGAACAGGTATCTTAAAGAATTGTTTACAGAACGAGTTTTGATAGAATTGTTATTTGTAGTCTTGCAATCTGATATCAAAGTTTCTAAAGCGAGATGCACTTATCAAATATTTACACAACTTTCTAGAACAGTACAGACAGACCCAGAGCTGCTTAATTTGCTACTTCATAGGAAGCTTTGTGTATTATAAAGTTTCCTATTTGTAATCTTTTATCTACCTCTTGTTTTTTACTTACACAATGGATAAAAACATCACTCCATTTAGCTAGTAAAGAATAAATGTAAACAACTTAGCCAAAGTCTAATAGGTCAATTAATTTTCTGCACTTCATGACTTTTCGCAATATACATCCAGAACATTTTCACCTGTTATAAAATAAATTACAATTTCCAGTCTTAGCATGTACATCACTGCCTGAATTTTACAACCTGGGAAAAAGACCTTTTTTTAAGTGAAAGTAAAATCCCAGAGGAGCTCTCCCCCATGCTGTCCCTGTAACTGTTTAATCCTGCTCTTGCCACAGCTCTCTGTTCTCCTGGACTGAAACAATACACTGCTCCACCTCCCTCTTTCATGCCACCAGCTCCTAATTTGCACCTCCGAAGCAAGGCAGTAGCAATGGCAAAGATCAGAGAACTGGCACACTACTGAGCAAGTCTGAAAATCAATTTAATGGCAAAGAGCAAAGCAGAGAGCCTGAATAGGCCACGAGGGACATGCACATCAAACCATGTGGCGCAAGCACTTGACTCCTAGGATGAAAGATGAGAGACCACAGGCAAATTTTATTAAACTCTTAGTTGAATCCTACTGCAAATCTTCTCACTCTCATCATCACATTTGGTGAGATCACCCTGCTGGCAGCAAAATTGGGACAGAGAAGGACAACAGTGGGCTCCAGCTACAAAGGAAATGTCTCCCCTGCAGAAGGGTAGGACACCAGTGAGGACACAATTGATAAAGGCTAAACAACAGAGCATCAGCACATGGGGTTTTTTCATCTTCCCATCACCAAAAAAACCCCAAGAACTGCAATGAAATGAACGTCAGAGACATAAACAAGAGAACAGCTGCTCTAAGAAGCCACTTAAGCAACTACCAAGGACTAGAGTAGTAGAAACATCTGTGCACCTTAAAATAGGCTGTCTGCTGTATGTAAGGGCAGAAAGGGAAGTTAAGAACAGCTATGGAACAAACACCACAAGCAGCTCCCACAGCTTCTCTCCTCACACCCTTTCCTAACTCTACAAAATAAAAGCACCCTGCTACTACAGCAGCACAGCCATATAACCTCCTGTTATCTCATTGATTTGCAATGACTTACATTTTGCCAGTTTAAGACTTAATATGGAAGAATAGAGGGAAGTGTTGGTAAACTACCAAACCTTCCAAAGATATAGCAGCAATCACAGGTGTTTTGGCTCACAAGCATCATGCACAGCACAACTCTCTAACAGGTTTTGCTTTTGCCTTTAGCATGTTTGGGCTGAGATAAACAGCACAGAAAAACACACAGAGCAAAACTGATCAGAGGAGCAATCAGAGCCAGAGTGAGTACAAGCCAATAGAACAATCTTCAGCATCAGCCCTGTAGGAAAGCTCTTCAACACAAACAGCTCTCTCCAAACTGACAGTGAAGGGCCAACACCACCCTGTTCTCCATGAAAGGCTGCATCTTGGATCCAAGAGCCTGCCTGTGAAAAGAGAGGATGAAGCCTCCTGCCAATCCATACAAAGGAAGGCTATTACCTCCCTGGCCAAGGCTCCTACTCCTGCACAGCAGCACCTGGCTAAATTAACACAGTCCCACTAATTAACACGGTAAAATCTGGATTTTGACAAATTGAGAAGTGTCCAAAGAAGTAAAATGGCAAGAATCCTGATTCACAATACTCATCACTCATTTGTTTTGACAGCTACAGTTTAGTATTGTATTTACCCTGAAAGGTGCCAGCAGTCACCAGAGGGGGATTTAATGGCAGCCACAGACTCCACTGCAGCCAATATGCTTGCAGAAAAGCAGATTACTAAAGTAATCAGATGCACAACAAGTCAGAAGTAGCCTGTGAGGACTTAGATGTGTTCTTGGTTGAGAAATTAAGGAGTAAGAATCTGGTCATACACTACCTTTCTGCTGTAAGGGGGCACCAACAGAAGACAACAGAAGCATAATGCTGAAAGGAATTAAAGAGAAGAGCACCCTGCATACAGTGAGACTTCAAGCTGACAGACTTTGAAATCCCTAACCATGAGCGTCTCTCACTTACAGGGAAACAGAATTGCACACTCTTATTCTATAAAAAAACAGCACTTGCAGACCAATGAGTTCACCTGACTCTTCTTACTTAAATTACCTGAAGGCATCCATTTCTCTGCAAGCCCAGCATCTCCACTGATTAGAGAGTCCCAATGGGGGTAGCAGTGTTTTACATCCAAAAGTGCATCAGAAACCAGACAGGAAGATGTATGTTCTGCCTCAACTTACAGATAAATTCTTAAACCTGACAGAACGCTTTGACTAACTCCAAACACAATAATACCTGGTCATTAATTGAAATTAGGGCCTTAACCCTTGATAGCAAAAAGACTTTCCAAGAACTAGTACAGTTTAATCAACGGGTTCACAGAAAAATCCTTGAAGAATCAATTTATTTCAGTCAAAATATAACAATATGGGACAGCAAGATCAACAGGCAAAATTTGAAATGGGAAAGGCCATCATGATAAATCAAAGGTAAAACTAGAGAAAAGGAAGATTCTACAGAAAATGGCACTTCCCAGTCACCTCTCCAAATTTTATTCCCCACCAGATAGGTTCATCTCTGATAAGGTAAAACAGAATGGCAAGAAAATGTACTAATTTTCACAACTAGTTACAGCAACTACAGTTCCTGTAAAGAACAGCATACTTATCACAACATCTTCAGGAATGTCATAAGGGATTAGTCTAGAAAAACACTGAAGTACACATGCTCAAAACATGGAGCATCATCAAGATCTTGGTTGATGTGCCAATTTCATTACCAAGAGGAAACTAAGTGTACAAACAGATAACAGCTGCAAAATTGATCTCTATTCCAAACATACCAGGGCAGACTCCCCACTGGGACACTTCTACCAACACAGGATAAACTCAGCTTAATGTATTCACTAGCAGGTTTTACCACAATGAGAATAAATAAAATGCCAAATCTGATTAAATCCTCTGCAATTTGTGAGAAAGGACACTCTTTTACTGTTTTGTAGAATTTTATGGACAATAAAATTTAAATTGTCTAGAAAATTGAAATGGATTTCCATTTCATTTCCCAGCACTAATGAACAGATCACCATTTAAATGACGAAAGAGCCATTTAAGGGCATCATTTTTCTTCTACAGTTTATACAGGGTAATGCATAGCCATTTTCAATTACTTGGTTAAAATTAAATCTCCAGATACTGCTTCTAGATTTTTACTCATTTGCACCAATATGAAAGCTTTTGCCTTCAAAGCTGTTTTATCTACCCTCAACTTAGCTCAAATGGTTTCCCCCAATTAAACACCAACTCTCCTCATTTTAAAACTATTACTGAAATAGAACTACGCAAACAAAAAGAACAAAAACAAAAATCAAAAGCCACAATTAGGAAAAGTTCTTTTCATGTGAAACTGCTTACCTACATAGTTGTTAGCATTCCTCTGTTCACACTATTTCCTCTGTGACCTATGTGATCCTTTCTACAAGGCCCTGCAGGAGGGAAATCTAGGGACACTCAAGGAGATCATCTGTTATCCAAAATTTCTGGTCCTTTCCCTACATCACTGCCACACATTCTGCTGGGCTTTGCACTGCTAGCTCAGGCCTGTCCCTCTTAGCAATTATCCTTTTGCAATAACCTATGCGTGGCCTTTGAGAGTCCAGGCCTGAGTCTGAATTTTGCACACCAAAACCACCATCCAGCACTTACACACATGGATTTCTGTATAAAACTTGCCCCCATCACTGATGCAACACAGGAGTTTAATGGGCTAAAGTCACTAGCAAAGTTCAAGCAAAATTCTCCTGTCTGATTCTTTTTGGTGAGTGCTTCAACCTCATTTAATTAAGGTATCTTACATTCGAGTACGGTATTTAGAGTAATTCCTTGTCCCAAATGATAACTGGATTCAGGTGGCTTCTCTCTACTCCCACCAGAGCACCCATGTGGGCAAGTTCATAGCTGGCTGCATTCCTTGCTGATCATGTTCAGATCTGAAACCACATGAGACCACAAGAAACCATGAGACCACAAGAAGGAAGGACCCAAGGCTCCCCTTGAGACTGCAGTGATCTCACTTCTCATTAGGCTTAAAACCTCTACTCAGCTGTGCTTTAAACACTACTGCAAGGTGTGGGCATGTCTGCCTGCGATGGAAGTTAAGGACACAGTTCAGAGAAATACCAAGACAATGCATTTCTCTTCGATCACTAACTTTCATCCAATGACTTACAAAAGCTTCTGCTGTCTATGTAGCACTGCAGCACAATCTCTTTTAGGCTTTGTCTTATCAGAGAACAAAAGAAAATGTAAAATTTTAATGCCTATAAATTACCCCAACATAAAAGCAGAGTGGGATGGAGGTACTGTGGTTTCATTGTGAAGAGAACCAGAGGTGGGTGGTTGAGTGCTGGCCTCAACCAGACAGCTGATGGAAAAATTGCACATCCCTTGTCTCACAGACTCCAGAGAGAAGACACTTCTTTGGATTAACTGTATTGTCCCCAAACCTAAAACTAGTTAAACAAAATCCTGAAAACAACTGAAAATGTGTAACTGGAAGCCTGTGTCTTCTGTAGCTCACCTGGCTTACACTCAGCAGGCCCTTCAAGCTGACTTTGCTCTAAGCAGTCACACTGTGAAACCAGCAGTGACCTCTGCACTGACCAGACTCCAGAGAGGCTATGCTAATGACCCAGGAGCTGCCAGGTCTGTTCAGGTGACAGACCAGCCAGCAAGAGCTAAGGGCATGGCTGCACCTGACAGGATTAATGGATACTGGACATAAGGACAACAATTAATTCTCAGTTCAGATCTCCTCTACTGTGAAATTAAGCCCCTAAAGCTATTGCACTTAACTGGACCACATTGCACCTGTGTGCCTTGCCTCTGCATCTCAGTCTGAAGCTTTTGATGCAACAAAACCTTGGTAAGCCACCCTGGGGTGTTGTTACTTCAACAACCACAGCCTGACTGCAAGGTGCTCACCACCAACCTGCCAATCCCTTCTTGCACCTGCACAACTTTTACTTCGGGATGCAACAAGTACAAGCAACTTATGTGACTATATTCTACACAGGGCTTTCAAACACTTCCCAAACAAACCTAAAGACAAAGTGGTCCAATACCTCCCTTTTCTGATAGCACTAAATAGTTACAAAGATTTAATACTGTTCATAACAGAAATAAGAATAATGAAGTTTGGAATTATGTTGACTAAACCAGTGAGGCCGGAGACAAAGATGACATTTACCACTGAAGACTAATTTGGGGTGCTTAAAGAATAATTGTCACTGAAATGACTAGGTCTGAGTCATGCTCCTTCCACACACTAATCACAGGTGTGCTTGCAGACCAAAATCAGTAGGTGCACACAGTATTTACAGGAATGTGACATGGGAATAACTCATAGACAGTGGCTTCTCAAGGGGGCCCTGCTTTACTGACGAGTGAAATGACAGGCTAGTGAAGACACAGATGGTTTATCAAAAAATAACTGGAATCACTCTTGCGTTTTTAATGACAAACCATGGATGACTGCATGTGAGAGGAATACTTGCCTCTGGAGTGGTGAAGAGGGTTACAGCCTAACTTTCTGAAACAGGTATTCATTTCGGTTCCTAGGGCTCCAGTCTTAAAGTACTTCTCTTCCAGGATGAGTTTGCTATTTCATTAGAACTCAGCAGGACTAAAAGCAGCAGTAAACATGCATACAGCTGGGAGTTCCATACCTCACTTTTAAAAAGGATTGTATTTATCATGATATTCAGGGGTAGATGCTATTGCACAAGAGATACTCCCTAAATTCTTTTTAAAGCAAGAATTACACGGAAATCATCTGACATCTAAAAGATGTCAGGCAGCTGCATTTTGTGCTTTGGTGAGTTTGTTAGCAAGTCACCACAAAATGCAAATATATTTGAACATAAAAAACATACAGTCAGAAGTAAGGATGTATTACTATCCCACTGGAACCTTTTTAGAGAACTATTCTGCTTGTGCAGTGCCTGCCAGGCACACAGGAAAGGCATTTGCAGATGCTAATAAGCTGAAGCTGTCCAACAGAAAGTACATAGGATTCTCAAAGATAATGAAATATCTCTGTCAGTAATTTGCAGCTACAAACCTCATGCAACAGTTAGGCACACAAAGCTTTTCCTTGCGTAGGGAAGAACAGTTGGGAAGATTATACTTCAAGTATAATCCTCTGCAGTCACTGAACATCTGGGATACAACAGGCCTATGTTTCAAATATCATTGCAGGAGCAGAGACCTGAACTCAGGTCTTCCATTTTTTCTGAAGTAAAAAGGTGACTGAGCATTTTGAATCAAAGAGAAAGGAAAGGAAAAGAGTTTTTACTGGTAGAACTGTTCCAATCTCTGTAAATACAGCAGGGGTGTGTCCCAATATTTCCATATCCTTGGAGTCTTTGAACCATGAAATAATGGATTAGAATGGAAGAGGCAGATATCTCTGGACATAAACACAGACCTCTGCTCTCATCTCTCCACAGAGTAATGTGTTTTCTGGCAGGCTTGCTCAGAGAAGCTTTACTTGACCAGCCACAACAGATTGAGAACACCTACTATCCTAGCACTCCCAAAAGATCCTAGGAAAAGTAATTTCTAAGATTCATTGAAGTAATTTCACATATGAGCATGAACAAAGACTTAGGAATCACAAGGAAATAAGGCAGTTGTACCAACTGGTGAAAGTAACCAAAATCTCAGCATAAGTAAACCCTAGGACATCATCAGGAGTCAAACCTCAGAGTAAATTTTGATCACTGTGACATGGGGTACATATGGGGTACCTGTCGGCTCCTCCTGAACTTAAATCCTGATCTTTGGATTCCAAAAGGAAGAGTCTCCCCAGATGCCCACTGTCTGCTGACACAACACTGGATGTAGCTTAACCCTGCAGCAGTCCCAAGGCAGTCACTAAGGTCACATTCCCTGAGAACTGTTACAGATCAGGGATAACTTTCACAACATCAGAGGACTTCCAGAAGATTTTCTGCAGTTGTCAAAAGTCTTTTCCTTGTTTAAGTACTGAAGAACTTGCCTTCTGTAATTCAATTCTCTGCCACATACAGGATCACCTAAGTAGCATCTTAAATTTCCAGATCTTAAATTCTTCCTTCCCACTGATGGAGGCAACAAGAAAATCTTACATCTCATTGGAGACCAATAGTAAGATTCAGGCAAACAATTGTGATAAATATATTCCATGTCATTTACAGGCATCAAAATGGTCAAAGTCTAAAGAAGTAAAAAAGCAGGAACTAATTTTTGCACCTAAGCTGTGGTAATAACCTGCAAGCTCATCTTTTGAAAGCTATGTGAAGTGAAGAACTGTTTGCAAGCTGTGTGTGCTACCATGAATATTCATTTACTGGTCTTCAGCACAAGGCAAGGATAGAATGCTTTTCAACAGCCTGAATTTTTGATGCTGCATAGCTACGACTGGCTGACAGATATTAATGATTCTTGACAGAATGCTTATCTTTGAGCTGTTGCTGTAATCAATCAGCACAAGAGCAGCAGGCTATTAAAATATTTTTCTGTCAAGCTCTCTTGACATGCTTTGAATGGTACACAGCCTCGATGTTTGGTTTGGATTTTTTTAGGTGTTTTGTTTGTTGGAGTTGTGTTCCGTTTGTTGGGGTTGGTTTGTTTGTTTCTAGTTGTTTTGTGGCAGGTTTTGTTGTTGTTGTTGTTTTGAATTGTTTTTTTAATAGGAGAATCTACCTGAAACCACACAGCTGAACTTTCTTGATCAGCACCTCTTGAAGTTGCCCTTAAATATCAGCCCTGATGTTGAGCATGCAGAATTCAGTCACCGTGGTTTCAGCTCCTTCTGACTAATGTCCCTCTGTCTTCTTTCTATCCTGCCTTTCTCCATCTACACATGCACACACACTCTTCTGTAAAACGATTTCTCCCTGTCAAACTCCTGTCATCTACCTGGCCCATAATTACTCTACATGTTTCCTTCCAGAAGTTCTACTCTGCTGTTTTCTCTCACTTCTTCTGATTTTCTATTCAATACCCTGTCTTCCTCCAGCCTTTCAGAAACCTGTCATGGGAGCAGTGATTTAGTAGTCTCTCTGCATCACAAAGCCTGTAAAATTTAAATCAACAGCTTAGCAAACCCATCAAAGAGGCTGCCAGACCTTTTTGGCCTCAATAGGGAAGCCTAATGACTGGGAGGGAATCAAAGTTAAATTAGATGGTCAGGAGAATTGGGACTCTTCACAGATCAGAGGAGGGGGAGAAGAGAAAGGACAGGGATACAAACCTAAATATGTAAGCACGGGGTGAAAGAGCAGAAAGGGAATGCAGGTGAGGTTGGGAACACAGAACATGAAGGAGCAGCTGCAAACTGAACTTATGAAAAAAGCACAGAGAGAGTTTAAATACCCAGTTTTCTGCACAGGCTTGGATTTATTGATATCAACACTGTCCAAGATTAAAAGACACTTCAGTGGCAGTGCAGAGGGAGGGAATAGAAATACAATGGTATAGAGTGTACAGAGCACAGTGAAAGCCACTCTGCACTAGTAAGAGGTGAAGAACTAAGAGTGGCAAGACAGGTAAAGCAGAGACCAGGAGCAGTTTGAATACGGCCACAGAGGAGTGTGTGACAGAGCTGGGAACTCAGCCCAAACCTGCCAGCTCAGGGCCTCTCCCCTATCCACCAGCCCCACACTGTCAGCACTGAAGAGACAAACAACAGGTTTTTTTCACCTTTTGCTTTGCTCTTTGCCTATCAGCTTATTTCCTTTGCAGATCATAACATCTGTTTGCTGTATCCAGAACCTTCTGCAAATACAAGAGGGCAACAAGCACCAATCTCTCTGAATGTTCAGTAATCAAATTCCAGAAGGAAAACACTCTGTGATTCAGTCTCTGGCTGAATCCCCACTACTCCAGTAAAAAAAACCAAAGGTACCAAAAGCCTGTTTAGTGAAGAAAGAGTTTGAGTGAGGACCATGTTCACCAAGATCAGTAAGTGAGATGCAGCAGTAGAAGGCTGAGCTGTGGCTTACATGCATCCCTATAAACTTTGTTTGAAGAGCACGTCAACATCACGACTGCCATGCAAGACACTTTAGACTGAGCAAGTCAGACCAAAAGAACACAGTGTCAGTGATAACAAATACTCCAGTGAGAATGTTGTCTTTGCTAGAGGCTAATGAATATAAATTCATCAATTTTTATATCTTAAAGCAGACACTCTATGATTTTTGCTTTTCTTCATCATTTCAATGATGGAATCTTAGAGAATAAGCCAGAGAGATGAAAAATAAACACTTCAGAACAAGCCAAAGAACACTAGACAACAAACCCAGAGAGATTATTGCAAAGGACAGTAAAGAGGACAAAAACACTGGGCCCTAACAATATTCTTCATACAAAGCCTAAGTAAACAAGTTGTCACAAGCAAGGTGTGAAAGACTGGGATGAAGCCCTTTGTGTTAATCTGCAGACTGACAGAAAAGAGCTTCAGGAGCTTCTTCATGGCCACAAATCTCTTCAGAGCATTTTCACTTGCCCAGGTTCTCATCATCAGTGTGCCATTGGAGACAGCATCCATCCCACCCATACAGAGAGCACTGCTCTGCAGCTGGAGGGAGAGGGGATCATGGTTCTTCTGAGCATGCTGCCAACATTTTGCATTTTGAACTGCTTTTCCTCCCCAGCTCTGTGGATCTAGCCCATTTGCCATTATTTTTCTATCAGTGACAAGCTAGAGGTGTTAAATCCTAAAGAGTTCTAAAGGCTACCACATCCCATACATATTAGTGTGGTTTGAGAAGGGCACAGGAGAGTGGGAAATTGCTCAGAAAACCATTTTTAATGGAATCACTATGAGTATACCCAAAACAGAATAGACTGTGTTTACATAGTCCTAATCCAAATGCAGGAGGGAAAAAACACACATATGTATCACACAAAAGGCAGAAGATTCTTAAGGGAAACCTTTTTTAGTTCACCTCACATATTAACAACATGTTTTCCCTTCCAGATGATGACCACTGAGATGTGAAAATTTCCAGCATTTAATAGCCAGTCCTGACTCCCTCTGCTGGTACTTCATACAGTCTCCTCTTCCTCAGCCTTAGAATAGGAGCAATGTCCTTTTAGCAGTTCCAACAGTAGTTCATAGTGGGAAAGTCTTGTCACAGCAGCTTCATTAAAACATATAAATATTTTGTTAAGTCTTAAAAAATACTTTGGAATCTTTGAGGCTTCATTATCACAGTTTTTATCTTTCCTGTATTATTCTGCCCTTGTACTTACTGTCTAGTACATTTAGACTTCCACCTAGACTAAAGTTAGAACAGAATTAAGTAGTAACAAACATAAAACCTTTCCTTGCCTTAATGCATGGTTTCACACTTTACACGAAAAGGACAACTGCTAATACAAATCTTAAACCCAATCTATCAACACTGCAATAAGAGTGAAGCACAAAGAAAGGTTTAAACACTAGAAGTTGCAAGCTGGCAGTGTGGGAGCTCATTAAAAAAAGCACTGCAAAAGAATGCTCAAGGCAAATGCCATTCAAACTTTTTCAACTTTGGTTATTTAATCGTCACAGCAATCACAAGGGATAAGGCATTGTTTAAAGGAACTGGCTTCTGTAGGCTTGGTACTGTTCAATCTTCTGCAAAGGTAGTCACTGTAAATGTGCCATCAATTTAAAATGCTCCTCAGTTTGAAAAGCAATCTTCCTGACCTGAGGCTTGATACTTCAAATTGCAGAGCACCCTCAGCTGAAACAATCCAAACAAACAACGTGGGGCTTCTGAATGCCCCAAAAGACCACAGCCACTAAACAGGGGCAAACTGAAATATTCTGCAAGTAGAAATAACTAGTTTTACACACATAAAAAGCTAAATTCATCCTTCTGTGTGTGTTTGTCACCAATTTCAGTAAACCAGGATTAAGACAACATAATTTCTGCAGTAATATTTTGTGCTCATTCCCTGAGCAGTAAAAACTATGGTACCAGGGCAGTGTCAGGAAAATCTGTTTCCATATAATATACATTTGCATGGAACTTCCCAGTTTCCCTGTTCATTGCAATTGCGGTCCCTTAGAGTGTTCTGACTATAGGAAAGCATGCTAAAAAAGCAGCATGGAAATTATAACAATTGCTACAAAGCTGCAGACAAGCCAGTCTGAGACATCTGCTTACTTACTCAAATTTAAAAGATCTGAGTTACTCTGGAAAAGGGGTAACAGCCACAAAAGTCCCTCCACCACAGTTACAGTCTTTTCTTGCTGAAGTATTCATTTCTACACTGTTTTCTATCAGCTAACAATCCATACAGAAGACCCACTTCTCTCCTTGGAAAACCACAACCTGGCCCAGCCTTCCCAGCTGTATGTTTAGTGAACTGCTGTGTCTTTATCTCATGATCTGTGTACCCAGCACAGAGTCCATAAACATCCCACAAAGTGCATACTTGCACCAAAAGGCAAATTAGCATAAACAGGTGCCATAGGCTCTCTCCCATCACCTTGGAGAACAGTTACACTTGGAAGAACTTTCAGAGAACCACACTATAGAGGTTGATAAACGACATTTAAATTTTTACTATAGGGTTTTAACAAGAGGAAGTTTAAAATTAAAGGGAAAAAACTGTGTACAGTGTTGGTGCTGACACTCATGTTGGTATCACACACTCAGTACTCCACCCTGCCAATGCAAAGCAGCAGGTTTCAGAAGGACCCCAGCTGAGGGAGAGCTTGAAGACAAATGATTTAACAGCTGCTGTCTGGGACAAGAGTTTAATTAACATAATCAAAGCCATTATTAGGTTAATCACCAATTAGCATCACCAATTTACTCACTTATGGCCAGTCCCGAATATCTAAAAATCAGTGCCTGAAATAAAGCACACACAGCACTCTGTGGTATGACACTGGACTAGGGAGAAACGCAGCAGAAGAGAAATTACTCCCCAAAAGAAGACACAAAAGACGATGCTTTTAAGGATCCCAGCAAACAATATAAAAAGCCTCAACTATTATAATAAAAAGCAAAAAGTCACATTTGGCTGAAAACCAGAAATGCTAAAAAGCACCTGTGCACAGCAGCACAGCTTGTCCAAGGTCAAGCACAGCACCCACCCCCGCCCCGTGCAGAAAGGCACAGCTGTGCTGTTTGAGACAAGTTTACCAAGGCACAAAGACCAGCCTAGCTAATGCAGTAGGTACACACTATCCACTGACTAAAAGTTTAATCTGTCCATCACCCAGGACCTTTTCCCAGGTGCTTCTAAGCTTCCCACATGTCCTGGGCTCCAGCAGCACCATTTCTTCACCCACAGCTGGGGGCCGGCTTCTTCCATTGGGAGCTTCCCCACAGCCCGTGGTTTTGTGAAGGTTGGGCTGTGGGCACTGGCAGCTAAAGGGTGCCTACATGTCCTAGCTTGTTCTCAGAGCACAGACTTTCAGGACCTTATTTTTTGCCTATCTTTTTCCATTATTCATTCTCTTGGGCTTCATCCAGAGAAGGCAATACATATAATTTTCATGTCTATTCAGCACTTGCACTGACATTAAACTATGCATATGGTTGTCTCAATAACTCCATAATCATGTGTGTCTTTCAAGTTCAACACTTTCCAATAGGTCACTATTAAGTGTCCTTACATAGTTAGTTATCTTTCTTGAAAGAAGAATTGGGTTTTTTCTAAGAATCCTCTTCTAGGAATATTCTCTTGCTGCCAAATTTCAATATCCAGCCCTGCTGTTCTTATATACCTGCTCTGAAGATCAAAATACCATTTTTAAAAATGGATAAAACACCACCCTTGCTCTCAGAAATGGCTGACCTTGATTATCTCAACTTGAAAATTGAAAGATTTAGAAAGTTACAAACATGAGTCAAATGGAAAATAGAGAGAAAATGTGTAGACAACCCTAATTATAGATGTTGTTACATTTTTTCTAATGCTATCGTGATGACAGCAGACAGATAATAGCAGTAAAATCATAAATAGTAGGAAGAACTCAGAACATAGGGAATAACACAAAGCACATCATCAGCCTGTGGAATGAACAAAGCCATCAGTAAAAAAAGCTCTTTGTTTTTGGGTTGTGTTTGTTTTCCCATTCTAATGAGAAAACATGGCTCCAATAAAGCTGTTTTCAACATGATCATAAAATCGTTGAGGCTGGAAAAGACCTAAAGATCATTGAGTCCAACTGCCACCCCTGCATTGCCATGTTCACCACTAAACCATTTCCAAAGGGCCACATCTACGCCTTTTAATAGTCACCAGGATTACTCCAGCACTTTAAATAGTCACTCCAACACTTCCCAGGGCATTCTATTTCAATGCCTGACCACTCTTGAAGAAATGAAGAAATTTTCACTAATACCCAATCTAAACCTTCCCTGGTGCAACTTCTCATCCTGTCACTTGTTACCTGGGAGAACAGACCCATCTCCATCTGGCTACAGCCACCTTGCAGGCAGCTGTAGAGAGTGATAAGGTCTCCCTGAGCTTCCTTTTCTCCAGGTTAAACACTCCCAGCTCCCTCAGCTGCTCCTCATCAGACTTGTGCTCCAGACCCTCTAGCAGCTCTGTTGCCCTTCTCTGGACTCACTCCAGCACTTCAATGACTTTCTTGTAGTGAGGGGCCCAGAATTGAACACAGAATTTGAGTTGTGGCCTCACCAGTGCTGAGTACAGGTAGATGAACATTTCCCTGTTCCTGCTGGCCATACAATTTCTGATAAATAGTTGTTATCATAGCTGTTATGCTCCGTTTGCTTATCTGAGTGTGATCTTTAAAGCCCACAGTTTGAATTACAGCGTACCCTGTGTATTCAGGACACAGAAAGAGCACAGAGATCACACACAAGGCATACAGAAGCACAGTATGGTTTTGTTGTCGCACAGATATCAGCACAAACCTTATCTGTTGATAATGGCAGAGAGTGCATATCTGCAAGATGCAGCTCCTGCCTGACAGGACCAGAAATCTTAGTGCCAGCATTCAAAGTGCGGTTGTCTCCACAAATAACTAGGGGATTTAAGATGGTAGAATTAGCCTGTGCTGCTAGGCTTCTCTGTTTTAGTTTTAAATTCTCATTTTAACTTTTACAGTTCATCTACATTTTTTCTAATAAACGTTCTGCTTAAGTGCTGTGATATACATACAGGTATGTATATCCCTGACTTGAAAAATCATAGACTCTTATGCCTCTTGTCTCCTGTTGTCTAAGGTCAGGGGTTTCCAGTGGGTCACCAACACAGATGGTTATAATTCTTAATGCCAGGTTGATTTTTTTTATAAGTGTGATAACAATAAAGGTAATAAATTATAAATCTATCCTGCCTCAGAGGTGCAGCAACATAAAGTCAGGTTTGCCATGTACCAAGTGGAGAAAATCTGAAGCTAAACCACAAATTATCAAGCACCCATGAAAAATACTGGTCAAAAAAGACAATGTGACAGCACACAAAACAGTCTCCAATTCCTCCAACAGGCAATATTTTGCTTGAACATTGAAAATTAACATAATTTTTAAATCTACCCCAATATGAGGAAGAGTAAGTGCATTTGCAAGCAGAGATTCTGAGTGAAGTTCAGAAAAAATCCAACCCTGTAGTGAAAGGTGTTTTACCTTCCTCTACTGCAAAAGCTCTGGCAGTTCTCACGGGGTCAAGTCTTTGCAACTCTTCCCAGAACACTTCAGGAACGGCATGGCTGGAGTCAGGAGAGGAGAAATTGATGCAAAAGCAAAATCTGATCCTTAGGGTAAACAGGTTTTGTGGACTGTGTGTTATTTTCTTCAGCTGGAACATTTCTATGCTGTCCTCCCTCTCCTAGGGGACCATTAAGAACTGGGGCAAGAAGGAGCAGCTTGTTTCCCCTACCCTCCCTGGACATGGGCTCAGCAGAGACTAGGAGGAAATTTGCAGTTTCTCAGCTGTAGCTACAATAAATGCTCTTTTTTCACTTTCGATGGATCTACAGCCTGTTGAACCATGAGAAGCAAGAAATCCTGTGGCATTTAAAACAACCAACAACCAATGGGCATTTTAAAGAGCAGGTTGGTTGGGAAAGCAGCCCTGCATAGCAGGAGTGCTCCTGGTTTACCACGCAGCTGGCAACTGATGGAAAAGTCCTCCAAAACTGCTAAAACAGAAGTAGTTCTGTAGCTACTGAAGGACAAACTTTCCCATTAGCAACCAGTGGGAAATTTGGCTGTGTGGCCTCAGGCAAACATTACTGTGTATCAACCATCTTGTGCATCACTGCATAGAAAATGGTACAAAACCAGATACTCTTCTCTTAAACGTATAAAGCAGAATTCTCTGGCAGGTTAAGGTTAGAGACAGCCACTAAAGGAAGAAAAAGCAACACTAGCAGCTTGCACACATGCACAAACATAGCAGTCTCAGATTTATGTTCTTTCTTTTCTTCAACCTGTATTGCCGTCCTCTGGGCAGCAGCTTTTTTCACTGCCCATTTACCCAAAATTAATCAAACTCTTCATCTATCACCAGTGTTATCTTCAAGTGTGGGCCTACAGATCCTGCCCCCAACCCCTGACAATAACCAACAACAAAAGCTTACAGGATATATTTCTCATTCACATGCAGCTGCTTTCCCAGAATTCTTCCCCACTGCTCTCCCCTTCTGACACTGTCTCATACTAAATCTCTGGAGAGTGGGTACAGCCATGATGTTGCTCACAGAACAGCTGTAGGAAGAAAAACATGTAACTACTGCCACAAGGGTAGTATTTGTGTCATCAACACTGATTCACACCTTGTTTGTGCAGTGTGTGCAAGGCTAGGAAGTTAGTTCTGTTCCTGACCAGTTCTACCACAGCTAGTTCTCCAAAGCAAGATGAGAAGACAAGCTTCACAGCACACTGTTGTCCTTCCCAACTGAAGGCAAACAGCTTGAAAAATGTGGTTGCCCTAAGGCTGTTCCCTTCCTCAGTTTTTGTATCTTATCTTATCTATCCCAGTATTTCACTGTTGAACCGCCCATTTCATTGTGTTTTGGACCCTTGCAGTTGTACCAGAACTCCATGTACTGAACCATTCATACCTTTTTGGATATAGCTGCCTGCTGTATCATACTTTCCATTTCAACCCAAACTGGCAATGACTCAGAGCATTTTCTTCCGTCTGGCTGCCCAATGATACAACACAATGGTCCCATAAAACAGTAGTCTTCCCTCCAGTATTCTGTATTATTGAAGGCTGCATATGAATAAAAGATAACTCCATTCTGGACCTGAACTGCACCCTCATGAAGGGAAATACCTTCTACGTTGGCATAATCACAATCTGAATCTCATGCACTTTGTAGAGTACTATATCAAACCTGATAAAATCAGCACAGTCAACTGGCCACACTTACCTCGTGCTCCAGCATGCATTTTTCCTCACATAAATAACTCTCTCAAATTCCCTTTCCAGGTCTTTCTCTGCTTTAATGAATCATCACACTTCAAACCACACTCTTTCAGCCACAAGGGCCGAAGAAGAGAAATACTGCCCATCTTTTGGACTACAGGTCTGTAACCAGCATGAGGAAACAACCATCTTAAACATGCACCATGTTAGTTTCTGTTTATTTGGGGAAGCAGTCAAAAAAGAAGTTAGGGAGTTTGTAATGGAAAAGGAAAAACCTTTGTTTCAACTTCAAGTTCTCTTTCTCTCTCTCAACACCCGCTCTCCCTTTTGCTCACCCACACACACTTCACCATAACAGCAAAAAGAAGCAAGGGAATCACAGTAACCTACATTCTTCCATCTCACACCTGTCAGTGCACTTAGGAACTGACCAGCAGAAGCCCAAAAAAGCAGGTAGTCAGCTGTACTGTCCTGAAAGGACCTTCTGATGCCATCACAGGAAAACAGGAGCATCCATCTACTTGGCAGCTTCAAGTCATACCCCAGAAGGTGCTTGGCAATGCCATACTGATCTCTGCCTCACAGGTGTTCTCATACTTCCAAACATACATGAAGAAGTTTTGGTTTGACTTGTAGTTTTCGTAAGTGTGCTGTCTTCTCTTATACCAGTGAGGTAAAAAAAAAATCTGACTGACCTGCCTCTCCGTTTTTCTTTTTTTTTTCCTTTTTTTTCCCAGAAATCTGCCCTCTTGGTCAGATGGCATATTGCAGCGTCACACCAGCATGACACGTTCTAACTGTTCTCAGGTGCCTCTTGGAAACATCTATACCAATGCATGCAGCATGGGGAACAAACAGGAGGATCTGAAACGTGAGGCAGGTCCCTCCCTACCTCCCTGCACAGAGTCTACATGCACAGGAATAGCAAAGAAGGGAAAATAGGTCACAGAAGGTAACACCACAGGTAACACCGCACCTCCATATGGGTCTCGGCTCTCCTGTGTCACACTGCAGGGCACCAGCAACTGCATTGCAATATCTCTTCCAGACAGCATCTGGCACAGCCTCCAGCCACTTCAGTTTACCGTGGACATGAAGGTTCAGAGCACTATCAGACATTATTTTCACTGCAAGAGTAGATCAAACAGCGTTATGGGCCAAAGGTGGCACAGTGATAGGTCATCCTCTCCTTTCCAATGCCCACAGTCTGTGCAGCACCTACATGACACAGTGGTTTGCTCAAAGTAATTCCTCTGTTTGGTAATTCCTCTGTGATTTTCACAGGAGGTGGCTAAATTCATGTGGAATAAGGCTCCGTTCCAGAAAAATGCCCATTTTCCCCCTCACACATTCTGTAGCTGTCATCTCGTTACTAACCTGCCGTCAACTTATTTGCAAAGAGTGTGAGAAAGACAGTTCCTAAAATCTTTAGTTTTGGCATACTTAGTTCCTGATGAAATTGATTTTATAATTTTCTAGGTCATGAGAAGAAAGGTTTTTATGAAGAAAAAATAAGTAGAATCAAAACCATTCAAAACAGAAGTGAATCAAGCAATCAAAACTTATTTGCACTGTTGCAATATAGGAAATCACCTTCATTTCCCCTCCCCTCCCTCCCTCTGGATTTAAATGCAGCAAACTCAACAAGAATTTTCAAATTCAGCAAATGGTTAAGGAATGAGAAGCTCAAGGAATTACAATTTATAACAACTTCCCTCTCAAAAAGCAAAGGGGCAGAACAAGTCAAATTGAGTATCTTTTCTGGTTCTTTGTTTCTTATTAAATTTTCTCTGTGAGGAAAAAAATTAAAACCAGGATGATGCTGCTAGTGTGGGATGGCAAAGCTCAGAGTGGTGACAGGTTCAGAAATGAAGGTTTATAGAGGGAAGTGAGAGAAAAACGGTGGTCCATTTTAGGAAAGACAACTGGAAATAGGCCACATGAGATTTAGGGTGCAGTTCTGTGAACCATTCTCAGTGGATACTGGGTTATTTCCAAGACCAAATAATTGCCAGATCTGTGCATTTGATGCAAAAGGATGCACACTGTCCAGGACCACACACACAAAGTGCCACAGCAGGCCTGGCCATTAGGAGATGAAATTCCACTCATTTGCCTTCTGAATATGAAAGATGGGAAAGGTTTTGGAAAGGAACATTAGGATAGGGTTGGTTCAAAACTGGAGCAAGTTGCTACTTCACATTTTGCCAAATTTTTATTAAAAGTACAAACTGTCAGTAAGTCATACAACTGTGATAAATAAGTTTACAGTTTTCAGAATTCACTTGATGAAGTTTCTAGAAGCTCTGAGGCTGTTTAAGACAATTTGTGGACTAGGATGACCCTAAGACTCCAACAGTATTTTTCATGCTTTCCTATTAAATCCTAATTTTATCAGAAAATAACTTGCAAAAAAATTCCTCATTCAAGTTCAAAGACAGAAATTAATTATCTTACATCCAATTCTGTCTCCTTCCGTTTGGCCTCGTTACACTTAGAAGATATAATCAACCTCCAGTTCTGTCTTATTTTGTAGTGAAAATCCTGCAGGATCCTTGCAATAACCATGAAGAAGTACCAAACCACAACTCTGAATCATCTCACTCGCCTGCACTTATCAACCAACACATCTTTGCTTTTGGGGTGGTGACACGGGGAGGCAAGGTTTGCCTGTCATCTCACCAGAAAAATTTAATTCCACGCCACTTGGTACAGTTACTGCTTTGATTTCAAAGAAGAAAAAAAATATTCCTAATTCATGTTGAGGTGAGTCAGAAAAGTCAGGCCTTAACACCTCAACTGCTTCATTCTTTACCATAAGGCACTTGAGATTTTAGAACCTACTGGTTGCAAAAATCCTTTGGTTAGAAGAATAAATTTTCTACTTTTCTTCCAGGCAATAGGGCCTATTAATACGTTACTTGTCTCCTTCCACATTTTTCACACCAGTAGCAGCAAGAGTTGCTGTACAGTGGATAAAAGATACTGATATTTTTACACATATTCCATATTCTCTCAGTAGATCAGAATTTCTTCCAACAGGCTGCTGCTGTTGATAGGATATGTCTTCAAGTAATAATGCAAGTTGAGATCTAGTGTATTGCAGAGCTTTCAGCTCCAAGAAACAGACTGCATATGACCCACAGCAGCATTTGCCCCCTCTAAAACATTCCCTATCACTTCTATAAACAGCCAAATCCTTCTTTAAAATATAAAGGCAGCCAAATGACTAAAACTCACTGATCTGGTAAGCACAACTAAGCCTGATTCATTGTCAAGATGACATGAGACTGCTTATCCAAGTGGTTAAGGTCGTATCATGATCTATAAACCACTTACCACTTTCTACTCCAACAGTTTGTAACCTACAGCAGGTAGGTTCTGCTGTTTGAGTCCAGCAGAAATTAGATATTAAAATAACTATACAATTTTTTGAAGCTGCTGCAGAAGTGGAAAGTGCTTAGAAGACACTTCAGAACTTCCATCACATTCCACATATTAGAAGACAAGTGGCACGATGTGCCATGTGGGAGGATGTGCTATTTTACTATTTTGCCCCCCATGCCTATCTAATTGGATTATTCTCAGTCAGAAATGGACTTGTGTAAAACCAAATCCTTGTCCAGATTTGTTCATCCTCCAGCAATACAGTTGGTTGCTTAAGGAAAGACCTCCCAGGAATGCAGAGACAATGAAAAATCTGTCACGCTTTTTGTATGTTGCATGTATTTAGCCAATTCCACAAGTGGGAATTCATAATATAGTTCTGACAGACAAATCATGTTCTTCAAGAGTGCACCTGTGTAATTCAGCAATTTCAGAATAAATTTGTAAACTGAACCCCAAGGTTTGCTGTCTTGCATAGCAAAGCACTGTGTCTCTTGCAGATTCTTCATTTTATTGTAGAGAACAAAATATTTATTTTGCATATTATCCCCTGATTCCTGCCTGAAATATTCTTTCCTTTTCTTATATTCCTTTGCTGTCTCAGTCCATGTTCTGGATGCATCACGCTCTTCTCTCACAAATTAACTTGGGTTAATCATGTTCCTTTAGATTTTAAAACAAGTTGGTTGCACACTCTGATTAAAATTGGATAAAGCCAGCACACTTCAGTGTTTTAAATCTACTTATAGGAATTAACGTTAGAAACGTCTAAAGAAAGCAAAATCCTGCACATGATATGAAAGACATTGGGTGAAAAAGAAAGATATTCACAGCTGGGACACCTACTTATTTTCCTTATCCTATTCCTTCATATTAAAGAGTTAAAGACAAAATTTAGAAATTCTGTGGGAAAGAAAGAGACAAGGCAATTATCTATAACATTAATGTAGTGTGAGCTATCCTGAAATCCTGGAAAAACCAAACCATTAACACTTCATAGCTTTCATCTTCCCTCCTGTCAAACAGAACTATTTTTCTTCCATTTGTATTTACAGTTCTTTCAAAAGTTGTCTAATGTCTTAGGGAGCAATGTTAAGCTCTGCAGGAGATAAATGGATTGTAAAAACCTCGAGAATTAGAAATTTTTAGAAAAATCTCACTTCAAAAATTGTCCTGATTGGATTTGCAGAGTACTGATAGAGATATAGACTATATCCTAGGACTATTCTAGCAATTAAATTCTAGTATATTCTGAGGTAGGGTGATTCTCTAGATCTATTAGGCTGAAGTACAGCCTGAAATTTTTAGTCATTATGACAAGATAACAAATCAAGGTACAATTCATAAAGCATAGGTATGTGATGTAGCTCTGGAACATTTATGCTTCTCTTTCCTACAGCCAAATGTACATGGGCAATTTACCCTTGCCCTTTCCAAATTATATTTTGCCAAAAAATTAACAGCAATAATTTAATCTAGCGTTAATCAGGTCATATATGTTTTAAACAAGAAAAGGAATACTGGTTACTCATTTTTGCATTCTAAGAAATAACATCTCACAGAGAACTAACTTGAGCTCCCCCAAGCCAGGCCAGAAAACAAAGTACTACCACACTAATACACTGACAAGAAAATACTTTCTTTCTTCTTGCTTTAAGTGTGCTGGGGTGAGGGGGGGACTAACCCCATATGAATGGGCCACTCCTCATATGGCCATGGTCATTAGCTAAGACAGATTTATTACAGCATTGGCACTTGTGTTGTGAACTGGAAAAACAACTTCAAGTCCATTTTTCCCTGGAGACAATTTTTGTAGGAATTCACTATTTAGATAGGTGTCACCTAAAGGCTTTTTTCTGGCTTTAACACCAATGTTTTATCACAGAACCACAGAATCATTCGAATTGAAAGACCTTTAAGATCATTGAGTCCAACCTTAACCCAGCACTGCCAAGTCCATCACTAAACCATGTCCTCAAGTGCCACATCTGTGCGTCTTTTAAATACCTCCAGGATGGTGACTCCACCACTTCCCTGGGCACCCTATTCCCATGCCTGAACACCCTTCCCATGAAGAAATTTTTATTAATGTCCAATCTAAACCTTCCCTGGTGCACCTGAGGCTATTTCCTCTCATCCTGTCACTTGTTACCTGGGAGAAGAAAGAGACTGACCCCCACCTGGCTATGCTCGCATTTCAGGGAGTTGTGGAGAATGATAAAGTCTCCCCTGAATCTCCTTTTCTCCAGGCTAAATGCCCCCAGCTCCCTCAGCTGCTTCTCATCAGTCTTGTGCTCCAGACCCTCCACCAGCTCTGTTGCCCTTCTCTGGACTCACTCCAGCACCTCAATGTTTTTCTTGTAGTGAGAGGCCCAGAACTGAGCACAGGATTTGAGATGTGGCCTCACCAGTGCCAGTAGAGAGGGAGAAATGCCTGCCCTGGTCCTGTCAACCATACTATTGCTGATACAAGCCAGAATGCCATTGGCCTCCTTGGCCACCTGAGCACAGGGTGGCTCATGCACAGCTGCTGTCACCAGCACCCCCAGGTTCTTTTCTGCTGGGCTCCTTTCCAGTCACTCTGCTCCGAGCCAGCAGAGCTGCATAGGGTTGTTGTGATCCCAGTGCAGGATCTGTCACTTGACCTTGTTGAACCCCCCCATGGCCTCAGCGCACCAATCCAGTCTGTGCAGATCCCTCTACAGAGCCTTCCTGGCCTCCAGGAAATGAAGACTGCCACATAACTTGGTGTCCTCCACAAACTGGCTGAGGGTACACTTGACCCCCTCATACAGATTATTCAGAAGGATATTAAACAAATCTGGTTCCAATACTGAGTTCTAGGGAACACGGTTGTGCTTCAGTACAAGAAACCCTGAAACAAATCATGCAGGTCCTGGATGCCCTTACCCAAAGAGGAGGCAGCTTTTAAGAGCTAAATTCTGACTTTGGAGCTTGCTGTGCTGTGAAGCCTGTCAGCACTGATGGCATCTCTCCTCCATGGCCTGTCTGCACTGAATGTCAATGATGTAACTCTGTGCAGGCCAGGCTCATCATTGGGGCTGAAAATGCCACCACGACCCGGTGCCCCCCACGCCTGCCGATGAGAAATACTGACGCGCGCCACTGAAAATTGCATCCCTCAGGATTCAGATGTCTGAAGGATTGTTTATTTATCCAAAAAGCCAAAAACAACGTTATCTATCTGTTTTATTTCTATTTATCACAATGACTTTGAGGTTTTGGTAGGTTTCGTTGTTGTTTTTTGGAGCTGGCTTTTTGTTGGTGTTTTTTGGGGGTTTTTTTTGTTTGTTTGTTTGATTTTCACTCATTCTTTATTCTTTGAAAGAAAAATTGAGATATTTTCACCTTTAGAGATGTGAGAAATCAGGTTATAATTCGTGTCAATCAAATATCATGTGTCTGTGAGCAATGTGGACAGAGACAATGGGATTATTATAAAAAAGAGTTTTAAATCAGCTAAGTAAGGCATGGAAGCTGGATTTAACAAGACAACTGTATAACAGTAGGTTTTCAGCTAACAGTTTGTTTTAACAACAAAATTGTAATTGTTTATCTTGTATATGTTTTAAATTATCCTTAGTATAAGTACAGAAGAATTTGTAATCATTAAAAGGGGAACTGGGACTAACATAAATTGACAAGCTTTACAGAGATATTTTGAAACATGCTGATTTTGAGGGTTTGTAACTCAGAGAGGGGCCTCAGGCAGACAGGTGTTGGGGCCCTGCTAGCTTTGGGTTGTGTAATGACTGAAAGAAGACTTGCAGAATGTATCCTGACTAACAAAAATATATATGCTTGTTAAGCAAACCATATAACCAAAAATAATGCTAGTGGAAAAAGATATTTTAAAGGAAGAATGGGGAGGGGGCTGGAGAGACATCAGAAGACCATCTCGGACCACCTCTCCAACAGACCTTCAAAAACTGCAACTGCTGATTATGAAGAAAAGCAAGCAGAAAATATCTAAAAACTTGGGGAAGTGAAGTGCCAAGAATGGTATAAGAAGACCACCACTCGAGAGCTGAATCTGTGCGTTGCTTGGGGCGGTGACCCCTGGGCACCCAGCACTGTAACTGCTCACTCTTTTATCTAATAAATTAATAAATTGGCTATATTGCTTGATGTATTGGCAATTCTATCTTTTCATTTATTACAGAGATAACCAGACCGAATCCTGCCCTAACAGTTAAACTCTCTTCTAACCTACAGAGAAACTCTACCCACTTTCCTGCCAGCCCTACCACTTTGCTGAAACTTGCTGTAGCACAGAAATACATCCACAACACTTCTGCTAGTTCGTTCTAGTGGAGAAAGCATCCAAGCAAAATGACATTCAGAAATCCCAAACAGTTGCTTGACAATTACAGCAATAAGACACCATCTCCTCAAACATCATGACTAGCATCAAATAAAAAGTAATAAAGCACAGCACAGAGGGGTGAAGGAACAGAACTGTGAAGACTAGCTATACTTATTAAAAAGAAATGTTAAAAAAAAATTGAATCCAGGCCTTTAAATTAGGAATTACTGGCTATGGTAGTGTTGCTCTTGGCTAAGATAGATGAGAATGAAAATTAATGCAAAACTATCATCCCTATAGAAAGCATGCCATCTGCAACTGCAGGAGCTTCCAAGATGTCCATGGCATGTGAGAGATTTTTGTCATCTTGCCAGGGATGTGACGAAGACCAGGAATTCTAGAGACAGCTTTTGCAAGACAAGTTTTATTTTCCTTTCCCAGCATGTCCCCAAACCCAAAACACTGCACTGGCAATACCCATGAACACAGAGAAAGCTGGTCTCTTAGGTCTTTGTGCTGCACTCATTAATGATACCCTCAGCAAACCTAACAGTTGGCACATGGCTGGCTCTTAGTTTCAAGCCACCAACTTCCAGCAAAAATTATTCCAACACATTCCCCCACTACCTAGAAGGGCTTCTAGGGGTAAATGTATTTCTCTTGTCATTGGATACGTTTAGTAAATGTCCACATCCATTTGCTTTTCAATTGATGACTTGCTTTAGGAGGGGGAAATCATGCCTCAGGAAGATCATCAAATATGATGCTGCAATGCCTCTGTATCTTGTCCACGTGTTTTGATAACAGTCTAGTTTTTGTCAGTTCCTCACTATCCTTGTTCACAGGAGCCACTAAACATTTCCTACCCTGTTGGAGGTCACCAAAGCACAACAATGCTCTGTGAGGCTGTGAAGGAGCAACACTGATCCGTGCATCACTATACCTGCCATCAAGATTTTCTTAAAGCTCACAAGGATGGCCACACTACTGTTCCTTTCAGCAAGAGTCTTGTAAATAAAACTGCCTATGTTTTCACATTTACTGAATGTTATTCTCATGTATGGATTGTTTGGGTGTTTTTGTTTGGTTTGTTTTTTGTTTTGGTGGTTTTTTTGTCTAATGAGAAAGAAACTACTCACAGACAAAGCTGATCAAAGCTAAGACAGCTACTCCAGTCTCCTGGGATCTGTGTCTACCTTAATCAGAGACAATAGATGAAGTGCTGCAGGACTGCATGATGCTTGTGTTGCACACCATCAACAAAGAGGAGTAGCTTGGGTTTCTGGACTTTTTTGATTACTGAACTCAGTGACTGACAATTCATCACAGTATGTAAGCATGCATGTTCATGAATGTGACCTTTTAACTCCTCCTTTTGTCTTTTTCCATGATCCCTCTCATTATCTGGTCTTAGTGTTCACGGGGGAATTTATAATTTTGTTTAGCATTCAAACACATGCCTTTTCCTCCATAGTTTGGATGAGTCAAGCCCTGTAGTTCCAGTAACTTCCTACCTAACAAAGGAGAATTTAGCATAAACAAGCACCAAAATCTTGGGATCTTTCAGTGCAACTGAGAGCACCAACAAAAGGCTCCCAAAATGATGGATTTTGCTCCATTGCTCAAAATCCAAATAGGCAAGCAACTACCAGTATTATTTTATGTCAGAAGTCAAGAATGCCAAACATTTTTAGAACTCGTCATCCCTACTCCACCTGCATAGCAAGGGGATTGCTGACACAGTGCCCAGATAGAAAAACTGCAAATGAAAGTCCTCTGATTTCTGCTAGTGCTTAGGAAAAATAAACAATACCCAACCCAATCTGACAGAATCACTGAGCAAAATATATAAAGACTGTAATTTCAAGGCATATGACTCCACAGGGAAGAAACCAAAAATTGAAACAGATTTTTTTTCTCTCAAGTATTAAAAATGGAAAATATATGTCTTTCTCCGGACCCAGACAGTGGTTTTAAGCCTGGTTTTATGTAACATCAGCCTCAGTGAAAGATCTGTCTGTAGACATATTCCCTATTAATTAGCAATTTAGTGGCCATCTGTGGAAAGGGATAAGCAAATATGCTTTGATTCATTTAAAATGAAGCTGAGGAGTTAATTGTTTTTACTTCCCGTAGTAACACTCATCCTTCTCTCTATATATATACACACACATACACTCAATAAAGAAAGTGAGGCAAAACCATGCAGGTCAGTTCACAGATGTGAAGATATTTTGCTTTGCAAAACTCTAACTCACCATATGTTCAGGAAAAGCAGCTACACAGTAATACGAAACACAAGCTTCCACAGAACAGAGATCGTTAAAAGCAACCACTGGGTACTTCATCTCTATTTTAAAATAACTTGATCTTCCCAAACAGATGTTCACTATTTGGGGTTAAGAATAAAGAGCAATTTTCACCTGCCCCCACCAGCGGAGCTGACGAAGTGACAAAACATCCCTGGGGTTATGAGTGTGCCACAGCCCCTCACAAATCTCATTACAGGCTTCACCTTCCCATAGCAAAATAACCAACAGCAAAACACTTTCTCTCTGAAAACTGCAGCCACAATGAGGTCAGTAGGATAGCGTGTGCATCATTGCATTTGAGATGCAAGAACAAGAACACCTCCCTTGCAGAAGGAGGCCCTGAAGCAGAGACCACAGCTGCTGAGACAAAGCCAAGATTTCTTAAATTTTGCCCCAAGTGTAAACCCTACCAACAAACTCAGCCCCATAGGCTCAGTACCCACATATAGCTTATTCAGCTCAATCATGCCTTCCCAGTGTCTGTGCACAGCTAATATGATGTACCCACTCCTCCTACAAACTACATACCTTAAACTTTTTACTGGGTCAACATTTGCACTCAACTCAGCCAAAATTCCCACTGGTGCAGGACAGCTTCACTAAAGTATTTCTAAATTTTTAATTAAAGTTACCTGTATTTATTTTTTACCATAATGAAAGCTTGAATAAAAGAGAAGATGGAAATGGGTCTTACCCACTTTTTTAAACAGCTATCTGATATCACAGCAAAGTACTATTACTAGTGGTCAGTGTGTCTAAAAAGAGTTAATGCAACACAAATGAAATTGTGCCACAGGATCAGCTTTACAGAGGGAGTAAGCAGTGAGCAGAAGGGGACATGTCCATGGCTGAGCAGCAGGGAAAACCAAATTTTGTCTTACAGAAGATGAAATTACAGTGTAAACTCCATCTCTCTGGGCATAAGCATACTAAAGACACATGGAAGGACACTAGTTATGAACTGCTTATGCTTTCAAATACCTCTAATATTCTGAGCCTTTCTGACACAAACATCCCATTTGGATGTCACTACAGGCCTGTGCTGACTGTGGCACAAACCTTTCAGTCAGTCTGCCAGTGGAAAAAACAGTGAAAAAACCACTTGTTTACACAGCAAGTCTTCTTCAGAAACAGAGGCTCAACAATCCAAGATCAAAGAAAAAAGTATCACTGTGATTCACACCTTTCTTCTTCAGAAACTATTCAAGACACTGAGCCACTAAACCAAAACAAAACTAGAACACAGGTTGCTAGAAACAAGGACCTGAAAGCCATGCAAAGCCACCACACCACGTGGCAATGCACACACCATGACCAGCCTTTCCCAGAGGTACGAGAACTTTGCACAATCAAATCCATCGCATTAAAATAATTCTGAGCAGGAAGAATTCACACTTCTAAAAGCAAGCTCTTCCTTTCCTTCTACTTGATGCCAACATCTGCACTCCAGGGAAGCAGGTCTTGAGTGCCCCTACGAAACCATGGAGGCACAGCTCATGGAGAAAAGTGAAGCCAAGACCATCAATACCAATAATCAGAGGGAGGGTGCAAAGGCAGTGGTGTGACTCTGACTGGACCCAGGCCCCACAGAGCTGAAGCTACCTTACCACCAGTGGGAGGACGTCCCTGCCATGCACTGCACCCTGACTTTCTGCAGGGCAGCCTCACATACAGCCCATGCAAGAAAGGTGGGGCTTGAAGACATTTTCACACATGGTCCCCTTCTCCATAACCATTTCCAGAAAAGTCAGTTTCTTTGAGAAATAAAGATAAAAATTTCAAAAGTGATCTTGCTAATGAAATTGTGACTGTAAGCTTAGCTGGCCACAGTATTATTTAAGCCATTAGCCTTTTGATACAGTACTTATTGATATTCAAATGAGCAGAGGATGAAACACACAAAAAGAAAGGTTATAATCTTCTTTTTGCTCATCTAAATCAACATTATTTATGCATAAATTCAGTTTCTTTCTGCCACATTGTCATATGAAGAGTTTGGAACAGGTACAAGTCCAAAATAACCCCATGTACATTCATGACTTTTTGATGGCTATGTTTAATCATTATTCATAGTACTAAATAATAATACTGATTCATACTAGCTGTTTTAGTTCTAGCTAGTATCATGGTCATAACAATAGGCCAAAGATCAGGATATTTCCTATCAAACTGGCACCTTCATCAGGAAATATGCCTGGAAGCCTGTTCTGTGCTACACCACTACATTGCCTAATGCACCTTCTCATGAGAAAACTACAAAATTTTATCCATGTTTTATAAAAATCTTCCTTCTCCTACAGGGTGCTTTATTAGCACGATGGGACTCTTAGCAGTGGAAAAAGCTAGAAGAACAAAATTAGCAATTTTTATAGCTAAAATATCCCAATCTCTTTGTGATCAACAATGCTTGTCTTGATAGTTTTTCTCACTAACCTTTGGCAGGCTTAACACTGCACACGTAATTTCAGTGTCTGACTTCAGTGTTGCTATAAAAGGACACATCAGAATCAAAGGCTCACATTTCTACTACAGGCACTGTGCTGCTAATTGAGTTTCATTATGTATTTAGTTTTAATTTTCTGCTTAGCAAGGATTCACTTTCTCCTCCTCTGAATGCAATTATTACCATACAGAAGCTTCTTTCTCCATATAATGACATGCTTTCCCATGGACAAAGCAGATTTTTTTTCCTTATTTTGGTTCAAAAATCCACCCTTATATAGAAAACCACAACCTAGTTTAACAGTGGCCACCTTATGGCTCTTAACTCCAAGTGGCTCTCCAGGCACTTTGAATGTGGCTCCTGCATTGAAAGGACAACATGGCTAAAAGCTGGACAGCCTGGTAACATGTATCCATCCTAACAAGGATGTCTGAGCCAGAGGTGCCCAAGGACAGCATCACCCCCATTGCTTTAGGATATGTCTGTACGCTCAGCCCATAGCAGAGTTTGTGGTTCCTTAAGAGTCCCAGTTCTTCACTTCATTTGGGAGAAGATGATGCTCCCAGACCTCCTCCCACACTCTGACCCACTTACCAAATGTATACAGCTCTCAGACATGAAAAGGATTTGCCACATACTAAAATAGAGGCCAAAAGGTGTATTACTTCTTAACAGTTCAGGCTTTAAGCGTTTTATGGTTTACCTACAAGAGCATATTGAGAGGACATGGACAGAATACTCCTTCCAAAATGACTGAATATTTGCTAATCACAACAGTACTCCTATTTGTGATTTAAACCTAACCAGTAAGGAAGTACGTAATATTTATATTGCCACCAAAAATACTTTTAGCTGTATCACGTTTACCAGGAACGGTAAATTATGAAATTGGTATTCATGATATGCAGCTATTTGGCATGGTGTACGAGAAAGACAGAATCTCCAATACTTACAGCCAATCATCATCATGGCCACAGCAAAGATCTTCTCCCCGTCTGTGGTGGGGGCGATGTTCCCAAAGCCCACGCTGGTGAGGCTGGTCATGGTGAAGTACAGCGAGGAGATGTAGACGGAATCCTTGCTGGGCCCACCTTCCCACTTCCCAAAGCCGGAGGTGTTGAAGCGGTAGGGGGTCCCTATGGACTCTCCCAGCTGGTAGAGCCAGCTCTCGGTGCGGATGGTGTTGGTGTCCTCGTCGATGACCTCGTAGTCGCCGATGCTGTACCAGATGCAGGCCAGCCAGTGCGCCGCCAGCCCGAACACGCACACCAGCAGCACCAGTACCGCCGCCCCGTACTCGATGTAGTGGTCCAGCTTCCGAGCCACGCGGCCCAGCCGCAGCAGCCTGACCACTTTGAGGGAGCTGAAGAGGCTGCTGATGCCCTGGAAGGATAAAAGCACAGTGGCCATTAGGATTTCATGTGAAAGTAACAACATCCGTAACTGCGGTGTCCGAAGAAACAAGGTGAGCTGTAAAAAACAAACAGTCACCAGGTAACAGAGAAACTGTGAAACACAAAAAGCTTAGTGACCCTTTCCAGGGATGAATACATGCACTCTTGCCTTCATCTACTACCATTTGGTGGGTTGTTTTCTGAATTCCCTTTTCAGATTATTTGAATAGGTTTACAAATTCCTTTGTAAAAACTTCAAATGACAGACTGTCTATTGCATATCCAGATGTGAATTCTTATGCAATATGTCAGATGTAATGTCTCAGATATAACAGATTCCAATATTTAGCTCAGACATATCAGAAAGAAAAATAAAGAAGCCCAAATAATACTAGAAGTACCTGGTAATTTGAAGTTTTCCTATTTCCTACAATGCATTTCCTATGACTTTACATTCCTATACAAATTCATGCACTGATAATCAGTCCTGACATTTCTCATATGAACTACACAAAGCTTAAATATTTCAAATATCTCACTAATCCCCTAATTACATCCTTTTTATGACAGCTTTGAGATCAATGCAGTATTTCTGTGCTGAAAATAATATGGCTCTCATAAAATAAAATTAAGCCAGCATGCAGGATTTTGTATTGTTAACTTTTAAACAGATTTGCACAAGAAATCAAAAAAATTCAAACCCATTTGGGGCATGAGAAGATCTGAATCATAAAAATCCTTCTTTTTTTTTTTCTACTTCCTCTTACCAAGACTGTTTCATACACAGAAGTCTGATTAAAATTTAAGCAGACTGGTTTAATGAGTATTTCTGGAAATCCATAATTGCATACTTCTGGTCACCAGCTTTTACTGGAAGTTTGTTTATTCCTGCATAAATACAACTGCCTCAGTATCTTAGGCTGCTTCAATGCACTAGAAAAGATGTTTTATTAAATAATTACATAAAGTATATTGACTCATGTTCCCCAGGACTGCAGCAATATATTTTCCCTTTATTTCATGAATTTGTCATGATTACATTGACTCATTTTCAGAGGCAGATGTAATTTGTTACCTGGGAACACACTATCAATTTCTATTAAGTATCTGGACAAGATCTAATGCAACCAGGGGGTGGGGAGTAAGAGAGAGAGAGAGAGAAAAAAAAAGAAGATAAAAAAGCAGCCTTCCTTTAAATCAGAGATATTTGCAGAAATCTAGAGGAGAGCAAGTGAACTACTCTTTTCATGAATATTTATGCCAAACTTTTCAAGTCAGTGATACAAAAATTGCTATACAAAGTAAGTTAATTTCTATTTTCTATTCATTCCATACCCAGCTTTGTTTTTTAAACAGTGGAACAAAGCACCAATGCCAATTTTGAGAATATGACACAAAGGGCCTTAATTTCCATGGGAGGGAAAGCAGGTATTTCTGAACACTCAGGATGGAGAGGAAAAGAAAAGTGGAAAATGTAAAAAATTATAACCACATTTTAGAATTGAATATGAAGTCCTGGACTGACAAGCGCATTTAGTCTCTGCATTCTAAATATTCTGACATTACCATACAGCCTTCTGGCCTTTTCCCTCAGGACCAATGCCCATTTCTTCCTTTTCTCTTTACAAACCTTAGCAGTGAAACACTAATTTTTCACATTTTGAGAGGTCTCCAGCAATGGTGATCTTTAAACTTCAGTGTCAAAACCAAGCCTTTTAATACACTGTGCTTCAAAATCTCCACTCCAACATCTGAGAAGTTTTATTCTTGTTCAAAAGCAGTGGGGCAAAATCTGTTCTTCAAATTAAACATATCCCTGCCACTAAAAAAAAAAAAAAAAAATGCTGCTTGTCAGCAAGAGTCCTACCAAAGCCAAAAAATAATAATGGTTTAGGAAAGACTTAATAGGTTAGAGTTTGGTTAATTCTTAATTAAAAATTAAAAAGAGTCAAGGATTAGAAATACTTGGGGAAAGAATCACAGGAGTTCAAGAAATTGGATATGAAAAATGTGGATACTAATTAAAATACATGAAATCAGATTTTAAAAGTCTAAGGCAAAATACTTTTTTCAAACGTTCTCTTATCCAAATTTCCCTTGTGAAATTCACTAAAATAAACTTTATCAAAAAATTTAAATGAGATTGAACTGCATCATATGGGAGAAACTGATTCTACCAAATTCTGACCAGAGATAAAGAGAATTAGGCTTTTTGTACAGAAAGAGCTTGAATATTTACAGAAAATTTATATCAGATTTGGTTGCTCTGAGAGGATACATTTAATATTCAAATTACTCCTAATACTCACCTGACTGTATTGCCAATGAGAGTCTAAAAGTTCAGAAAAAGCTCTATTTAAGAAAACTATTTCTTTTTATTTCAGCATTAACAGTCCTCTCTGATTTCCTCAAAGGAAAGGATTTGTCTATCCTAAATGGATCAATATCAAGAGCAAGAACTGCACAGGGAAATTATTATGCATTCAACTCTTAAAAATTTCTAAGTGAAAGGATGGTTGCAAACAACAGAAACTTAATAGACTGTTCCACAGATGATAAAGTAGGAAAAAAAGTCAGATAGTCCTGCAACGCTTTAAACCAGTACTTTTTGGCACTAGATTTAGCAAGTTAGATTTTAATGCTTACTGAAATAGGTCTGCTGGATTGAAAATTTGACAATTTTAGATTACTACTTTTCAAAATAGAACTGTACTTTTAGATTATTGTCCATTTTAATGCTCTTATCAGTGCAGATTATTTTTATGCTTTTATCATACAGATGGCTCCACGATGTCACGCAAAGGATCCTGAACTCAATTTACTTCTCTTGATGTGTGTCCCACCCTCTTGGTCTGCTACTCCTGCCAGTTTTGAGAGGCAGATGAAGAGACACCCAGAGATCCTTCTGCCCAAAGAAAATAGAAAAACCTCAGTTCATAAAGAGCTAGAAATGGCGCTGCAGGTCCCAAGCAGGCACCCCCAGATGCTCTGCTCCAAAGGGTCACCAAAAGGGGTGTCTGTGTGGCAGCCAGAGAAAGGACAAGGCCAAGTAATATTCCATGGAGTTCTATCTGTGTCTGATTTAACCCAATACAGTTGCAACTACTGGTGCACTATCCAAGAGAGAACATCCCTTGAGGCAATGCAGAAATAAATTTTAAAAAATCTGTTATATGGCCATAATAGACACATAGTACATTTTCACTATATTTCTTTACAGAGAGAACTTGGGTGCAGTGCTCACTTCAATATGCAGCACTTGGTCAAGTCTGTCAGAAAATGCTGAATTTCACACACACTTATACTTCAAATGTTTTGAAGCAACTGAACGAGATTAAAAAAATTCTTCTGCTGATACCTGTATATAGATGTTAATAAATATTTCATAGGCTGGCAGGTTTACTTTCATTGCCACCGATGGCCACTGCATAAAAAAGGAAGAAAATGTAGCCAGTCCCCTCCAAACCAAAGGGCAACCTCAAGGCACTGAGACACTGAAGAAATAATCCCATAGCCACTGACTGAGCAGACTTGAATGGCAAAAGCCCTTAAAATAATAAACACAACTACTTCCCTCTCCTTTTATACATTCTTTGCAGAGAAGAACTGTACCTCAAAAACCAGAAAAACAGACCAGTCTCAGTCCCAGGGAAAAGCAGTGCCATATTTCATATTAAAAGAAAATGCTTCATAAGTTTGTCCATTAAAGACTGCCAAAAGTAAGTTTCCATGTATAATTTCTCAATTATTAGACCTCCTCACTACATACTGTGCACATTTACACGGATTTTCTTCTGTATTTCCTTGCTTTCTGCAAGATCTAATCTACTGTGAGTGCAGCCCTTGTCTCACACTGGTACCTGAGCCATGTAAGTAGCCTTCTTTCCAAATACAGGATCCAGGATATCCATGTATTGCCTCTACCTCTCAATCAGACAACTTAAGATTTGTGCTATTAGTTCCACACCCAGAAAAAGAGACAGACACACTGTGAAAACACAAAGGCTGTAAGCAGAGCAATTATTGTTGCTTGTGTCATTATGGTCCCCAAGAACAGTAACAGTGGACACTACAGAGAGAGATGCTGTACAGATAAAAACAGTTGCTGCTGTTCATTTGCCATGCAAAATTCAATTCAACCCAATTAATTGAATAATAAAAGTCCACCTAGAAAAAAATCAAAATACAAATTGTTTAAAGAAAAGCTATAAAAAGCAACTGAGGACACCCCACCTGCCCCCCCAAACACATGAGAAATAATTCATTTTCCATTCCAAATAAGATGTATCATGAGCAACTGCAGAAAATAGCTAAAATGCTACATTCACCCCACCTCCTACAGCTGCAGTAGCACAAGTACTTTAGTAATAGATTCAATCTACATGACAGTATTCACTTTTTAGGCCATTATTCACTTTCTACATGTACAGAAAGAAAATGCACTTAAGCCAAGCATTAAGTTTTTTTCTAGGCTCAAAGGCAGGATAATTTACTTCCTACTTACTACCTATTTTTAAAAAGATAAATATTCAATATTGGCACAAATCTTTCTTAAGTTTTCCAGCACTTTTCTTTCATATGGAACTGCTAAAGTTCAGGCTTCATCTCAATTAAAGAGAGAGGCAAGAAACTAAAAGCTAACCATTAAAAGAAAGGGAATGAAACAGACAAAGAAAATAAATTATTTATTCCAAAAGGGGAGGCAATGAACCAAATTTATCACTACTGTGAGGCGAGAGCCACAGAAAGCAGTGCCTTCTTTCTTGACACTTTATTTGAAGCCAGCCATGCCACAACCTGCCTCTGCCTATCTGCAGTAACCTGGCAGCCCTGTCAGGTCATCATTAGGACTACACATTTCCGTCATTTGTCTCCTCTGATTTTCTTAATTAGGTCTGAGAACATGACCTTTCCTACAGATTGCCATATTTAGCAACCAAGAGATGAGATAGCGTTATGTGCACAGGTCAAAATCAATATCTAAGCCCTCTGGATACTGCTGTGGTTTTCAGCACAGAAGAAAACAGATCTCTAGACTCCTGAAGCTTATTTTAGTCAGACATCTGTGAGCTTGGTTAGAACTGGAGGAGAAACAGCAATAATTCATGTATAAGAGCACACGGTGTGGGAAGGGATGGGAAGGCTGATTTTTCATTTGTAAAACTATGTCCATGCCTGCCTTACATGCACACATACACACTCAGAAAAAAAAAATCAAGACCAGGAAACAAACTCTATTTTCCTTTTACTTTGAGAGGAGGAACAAGAATAAAGATAACACATAAGTAACCTAAAGAAATTCTACTTTCTGCAGTAGCAAATAAAAAATTAACCCCAAGAGACAATAAACTGCTTCCCAATGCTTCTGATTCAAAGCAACAGCTAGTTCCAGAAGCTTTTTACTTATCTCAAAGAGGCAAAACACCCAAATAAGATTTAGTGTTACTGGCATCTAATACCTCTGAAACTTTCCAATTCTAATTCCATCCCTACTATGAAATAGACTAACAGAGCAACCACTTAGCTACTCAAACAAATACCCTGTGTCATCTCATCTGACTTTCTGCCTCAGATCGATACAAGTGTGCTGAATGGGGGGAGGAGAGAAACTGATCCCTGTCTCTGGAACATGCCTCCCTTTATACCCTGTGTAAGTCTTTCTCTAACAGCAGCTTTTTGAAATAATTCAGAATCTAATATATTCAATTAGCTCTCCTTCTTGGACAAAGGCTATCACCATACATTATCACCGAAAATGTAATTCAGCGTTTTAATTCTTTTAGCCTGATACAGATTGAATAGCTTATGTAGACTACTATTCTCTCTTTAACAGAATGATAAATCATGTCAGGCCTTTCAAAGCTACGAAGAAGCAGCCCTGAAATCCAATAACACCCTTACTTATCTGTGACTTAGCAGAAAGTCTAATCTGAACATTTGGAGTGCAGAAGAAGAGGAGTCAACTGGCGTCTTAACAGCCTCAGCAGAACCTACAGAGAAGGTCGACACCAGGCAGGGACACAGAAACACATCCTGCTCTGGAATTCTCTTTTGGCAAGGGCTATATCCATTAGCAGACAGAGCAGATGCCTCTGAGCCACTAAGGTGTATGAGCCCAGGTAAGACCAGGCAAGGCAGCAGAATTAAAATAAACACAACACCTGAAGCAGGCTTACAGCATAGGAGATAATTTAACCATGAATGTCTTCCAAGGCAAAGAGCTCTGCAGTGCCTATATACATCAACATAATTTGGAAAACTGAGGATTTTGGGGGAAAAAACAGCCTGCCCCTTCATAGCAGCATAAAAATGGCATGTGTAGCATGGAGGTTGGGTTTTTAAGAAAGATAGAAAAACTATTTTTGATTGGAAAAAAAATGGGGGAAGGGATGGTGAGGAGATGTGGAACAAAGCAGACAGAGAAGAGAGACACCCTCACTGGAATCCCCAAGAAACTCTGAACAGCAAGAGCTTCTTTTGCCTACCTGGTTTTTGTCTTGGCTGGGCACTTTAGCCCAGGAATCTGCTTTACACCCTTTGCATTTCCCCAAAATGCTCCTTCCACCCACCTGTCTGCTAAGGGATAATTCCTGCCTGGCACAGCCCCTGGGGCCATGCTGCAGAACAGAGGCACTTACAGAAGTCAGACCGGCAGCCCTCCTCCTCCACCACTGCTCTTCCTTTGCATTGCACTCACCTTTCTCCACAGTTCAAGGCCACCAAGCTCCTTCTGAAGTCCCAAATACCACCCAGGAACCACACCAAGGACCTCGCTAGTCATGCTCCAAGGGTTTCTGGCAGGTTACAGCCCCCAGCACACACCTCCCATGGGCTTTGTCCTGTTTCTCAGGGGCTTCTCACACAGGGACACCCAACCAAGTGGGCCTCCTTCATCATCACACCCCCAATCCAAGGCCCACATTCCAGCCGTCCCCCTGCCCCACCTGGGCACAAAAACCCAGACTGATCCTTCCCCAGAAGCCCCAGTAGGTGTCACCCAGTCCACAGGGTCTCACTTATCCCTCCCTCCTCGTCTGCTTTCATCTCATCCACCAGCCACAATTTCCCAACATTTCCTCTACACCTGGATCACACTCCGTGATACACAGCTGGGGGTTCTTCGTTAAAGACATTACATAAAAAGTAGGTGATGACTACTTTAAAATTTCAATTAGCCTTAGAAAATTATTCATTCATTACTACATTCAGCAATAGACTCACATGCAAAACACAGCACTGCCCCATTGGACAGATTCAAGTAAGCGTGGTGAACTACTGTTTCAAATAGATTTCATATTACTCAGCTGTTTACAGTCTAAAAATACTTTAAAAATTATATTTTCCAGTTTGCAACATTCATCTAACCCAAAATCTTTCTTTATAGGTCCCAGTTTATTCCATAAAACTGTAAACGTGATAATTTATTCCCTTGTCCCTTATTGCATGCAGTGGTTAAAAAAAAAAAGGGAAGTTGCATGCTTTCCAGTGTAGCTACTTTAGTAATTCCTAGACAGCTAATTTGTATTAGCATGAGAGATAATTCCACTAACAAGGTTTAAATTAATCTATTGCAAAAGTACTGCCTCAGAGAGTTGCCAACAATTTGACCAGCAACACATTCATTTTTTCCTCTCTCAACTCACTGTTTACTCTCCAGCTACACCACACTCACTTAGCACTAATTATCTTCATTTACTTCTATTATTCTGTATTGTATTTTTTTCTGGGACTTTTTTAATCATCATAAATGTTGGCCTTTCAAAGCTGTACATCTTCTTTGCCTACATGTTAGCTTCTTCCCTATTCATCCACTTAAGTGAGCACTAGATCATTTATATTGAATACATCTTTCCTGATGATCTTTTACTGTACTTTTTTTTCTCTTCTACCTCAACTAATAGAGTGATACATGGTTCTCAATTTGGCATCAGCCAACAACTGATCACAGCACTCTGCTCAAACACATATAGCAATTACTACTGCAAACTCCCTATTTCAGAAATTTATATGGTGGAGACATGATTAGATTCCACTCCTACCATGAGATTTCACAACAGCATTACATGTAATAAGTCAAAATTTTTTCCAATATAAATTACATCTTATGGCATTATGGATGAAAACCACAGTGTAAAATTGCTCAAGCTGACACTGCAAAAATATGCTTTGGAATTCAAAGTCTTAAATTGCATTGTTCTTGGCAAAAATTGTGGAATTTTCTTTAAGCCTGGTTTTTGTTAAATTTATTGATTGATGCCTGAAAAAGATAACATTAGCCCCCAAAGTAGGCGGTATTTCCTTAAGTGAGGAATAATACCAATTACTGTAAAGAATTACTGACAAATGCTATTTTGATCATTCGAATTTGAAAGAGACTAACACCACATGTTTCAAAGGCTGTTTAAATTTTAGACCAATATTTTCTTTTCTTACTCAGACTAAATTACAGCATGATGTATTCTCTTAACAATAGAAAGTTCAAGCCTAACATTAAGTTGGTTCATCAATCAGTGGTATATTTTCTTCTGTTGAAATTCTGTCAGGTCAAGAAAATAATTAGTATTTAACTGCTTAATTCACTTCCTATATATAAAAGCCAGGAAAAACATCCATAACTTTACTTTCATTTGGGTAACAACAGAAATTTCTCTACAGCTATTCATTTCTTCATTTGTTGAATTCTGCTCATGTCTGAATAAGAAATGCTGTACTGTCTCTCTGAGCACAGCACTTGAGATCAGTCTCTTATATAATTATGTGGCCTTGAACAAAGACATTAATGTTTTTTCTTTCCCCTTCCATCTGTAGAATCTGGCTATTCATACTTAAGTGCCTCTTGAATTAATTGTAGTTATTAATAGTTGTATTGATTAATAGTTAATGAATTCAAATTATTTTTGTGGACAAAAATATTCTCAACCACGCAGAGAGGAAACTAGAATTTCGATTATATTGAAAAATGTGAATTGAAAATATACTAATGTTCCAAACTGCAACAAACCCAAAGAATTCTGAAATTGTCTGAAAACCACAGAAGTCGCACTCAATTTTGTTTCAAGAAAATATTTTCTGTTACATCTTATAATGGAATAATGAAGTAAATTGCAAAACAAAAAGTTACTTCAAAATAGAAAAAAAAAATCCAATACCAGAATTTTTTCAATTGAGTATGTCCTTGCCAAAAATATTGATCAACTCTAGTTTCATCTATTACAATTAGTGGATCATTTTAAAGATGACAAAAATGGTATCACTGTTAATCTAGAGATAAGTCATGGGACAGCCCCAAAGCTGCCCAGAGCAAAAACCCCAAACCCTCAATACCCTATTATACAGTTTTTCACTTATTCAGTGCTGCAGGTCCTGTGTCCCTTGCAAATCAATTAGTCACCATCACAGTAATTACAGCATTCTTAAGAACAAATTGACTTGTCAAGATAGTTCCTCCATGACATTCTCAGGGTCCTCAGTGCCTCTTTTTTAACAAAAGATGACAGCAGACAGCAACATAAGCAAGCTTCCACCTGGCCCAGTCCCCCTTCATTATAACGACTACAACAAAGTCAGGATTCTATTTCCTCCTGTTTAAAATCATATATGGAAAACATCAGACCAGGAAAATAGCAATTCATATTCTTCATCTCATTTTATCACCACTGTTGATTCAGGATGTCATTTCATCTCTGGCCATTTTTAAAAAATATTCCCATTAGGACTTCCAGGAAAAGAAAAAAAAAAAAGAAAAAAAAAATATTCCTGCAGCAGCCATGGCCAGCTACTGACTCCAGTGCCATGGCTTCAAGGGAATTCCCTCTAGCAAAATTGAAGTGACACACAGATAACAGTTCAATTTGGTTATTTGCATGCTGAGCAGGGCAGCCTTGCATCTGACTTAATCCAGCTGCAAAGTTATATAATCCAGGGCAAGAGAGAGGTAAATTTAAACCAGCAAGAAAGGAAGGGCTTTAACCCACAAGGGAATGCCCTACACAACAGAAAAAAAGATAAAAGGCAAAGATTTTCTGCTTTCAAGATTCCTTGAATGTGTTTTTTACTTTTTTCTTCTTTAACAAAAGGCTATCTTTCTCTCTTTCTCTCTACAGGCGGTTTTGGAAACAGTGATCAGCATACACTGTCCCAAACCCCCTCCTGATATGCACTGTGTTATTCTGCTGGCATTGCTGGCAAAACCCCTCAGGTCCCATAAAGCAGCCTATGAGCCCTCAACAGAAGCATGGCAATTTACACCAGTGGAAACTCTGCTCTAATGATTCTGCAACGATTTATAACAGCCAAATGTCAGAACCCACTATGGGAAATGCAGATGAACAGTCTTGAAAGGACAGCATCAAGGAAAATCTTGATTTTTTTTTCCTTGGGTAGAATAGTAGAATAACTAAAACTAACACTGTTGTACTGATTAAGGAGACTGTTGAAGAGCCAGGGGAAAACTGAAGTACCAATCAGCTTCTCATTGCTACAAGGCAACACTGAGATGGACAACCTGCAGAAATACAAACTCACACAAGAATTTCTCTGCAGAATTGCTACCATGAGTCCAAAATCATCTGTGCTCAGTTCGAGGGCTGTCACAGCCACTGGTACAGATATTTTCCTCAGGGATGTTCTGCAGGTCACATCACCAGCCTAAAGTCAAAAAGTGTTCCTTCAGCAAAATCTTCACCAGGTTGCTTCTATCTGCTGCAGGTGAGAAAAGCTTCCTTCCTGGTTTGTTGTTTTTTGTAGTTTTGGTTTGTTGGTTTTTTGGGGTTTTTTTTTGTCTCTTGCTTAGTTTATTTTTAAATTTTACTTATTATTTTTACTCTTTCTGTCTAAATGTCAGAAACTTACATATGGCCACTCCTTCCATCGCTCTATCAGCATCACAGCGAAGTAATATGTGAAAACCCTGCAGAATAATCTGCAGTCTGGGTCTTTCATATGACAAACAAATACTTAAGGACAGGTCTCACAAGGCTTTTTTTGTTTGATCCAATTTGTGTTATTTCAGTCTGTAGCTTGATATAAAATGAAAACTTCTCTAGGGAATTAAATATCAAATAGCATCACATTTTTTCCACTGCATTTAATAGTTTGCCTACCTGTCCTCAAGTAATTGAGAAAACCACTTTAATATAAAAAATAGTGTAATTTTTAAAAAGTAGAGGGATTTGGTTTTGCCTATATTTCACTTGGCATAGTTTTCTTTTGATAGTTAGGCTGTCCTTTGTAACATGGGCATATTTTAAAGGAAGTCATAAAATTTAAATTTTACAGGCTGAAATTTATATACTAAGCACTGATGAGGCAGGTATGTAAATCCCTCTCCTTCTCTGGAGGTATTCAAACCCACCTGGATGCGATCCTGTGCAACCTGCTCTGGGTGAATCTGCTTTAGCAGCTGAGTTGGACCAGATGATCTCCAGAGATCCCTTCCAAGCCCAGCCATCCTGTGATTCTGTGATTCTGCATCTCACAGCTTTAGCATGTGTCACAGATAAACTCAGACACAAGTCTAGTTGATGATTTTATAATGTGTAACCAGAAAGCAGACTGCTGGAATCCTCTTTAAGATTTTATTAAAAATTCATTAACTCTCTGAACTACTTAGGCACAGAACTTTAATGTATTTACCTTAGGAATATTTCCTTGGCAAACTGATCCAAAAAACACAAGCAGTTAAAAAATACTAGTTTTCTGGATTTAAGTGTCTAAATGTTAGTTTTTTTGCTGGATTGTGATCTATTCCCAGAGAAATGAAGAACTAAGGAAGAGTCTAGATTTCCAGATTTCTCCCTACCCTTTCATTTAATGATGAAATTACCATACAAGCACCTTCAATTGCTTCACCTTCCTCTAAAAATACTGTTGCCAAACAGTGGTGCACAGATCACAGATCACCAGGTATCCACAGAGTGCTTTCTGATGTTCTAAGACAATTCACTGAGTCACTGCCTGCCTCACTGCCACCTGCTACAGTGTACTAGAAGCAGCTGAGAAAGGTGTATTTTAACTTCCCAGCTGTTCCTGTGAAGAATTGGCATTAGCAGAACTACCCTGATCAGTCATCAGCGAAAGCAAGCACAGCCTGCCCTGAGAAACTGTCGTGGCACACAGTTCAAACTACTCCTGGTAAGTCAGATGGAGCAGTTTTCCTCAGTGCTGTGCAAAGGTGCTGCTGTCTGCCTCTACCTGTCCTCCTGAACCCCGAGGATGCAGAAAGAAGGAAAATAAACATGGATTTTTAACACCAAAAATTACAGCAGCAATTAAAGATGAATCTTCTGGCTAGGTCTCATAAGCAAACTTCTGTGCATGCTGTGGGTGGCTGCCAGAGACATATGTACAATGCCAGAGTCATTCAATAAATGCAAGAACATAGATTACTTTCTTCTCTCCCTCACCACCCCCCCAACTACTGGGTAATAATGGGTGGAAGTGATATACTGACCTCATCAACATTCTCAAATGCATTGATGACATCATATGGCAGGCAGGAGAGCAGGTCGATCACAAACCAGGTCTTCAGGTAATTCATGCGGATCAGCTTGGGGTCAGAGATCACCTCCCCTGCCGGCCCCACAAAGGTAGTGTGGAAATTAAGCACAATGTCCACCAGAAAAATGACATCTACAATGCTGTCAACTACTAGCCATGCCACGTTGTTCTGTTTGGTTTTGAAGGAGACGTTGTAAGGAACCAAAATAGCAGTGTAGAAGGTTAAAATCAAGATGATCCAGTCCCAGGTAGTCTTGAATACACAATAATGCAAAATTATATGCGGTGGAGTCTTTGGTGCCTCTTGTTTGTACTGTGGGAGGATTTCAGAACCCAGCTGCAATACCTGTAGCCAGAGAGATTTCAGGGGAAAAAGAAAACATGCTTAATTTTTCCATTGTATTTTTCACACTGTAGATTCTCAAGCACAGTGCAACAGTTCATAAAAATTCGTGCCCATTAACTCCTTTTATCACCACCAAATGGTAAGCAAGCCAAGAAAAGTATTCTGTTACACAAATCAGCATCAGAATAAGAACAGTTGTTTCTTTGAATGCTATTATTTTTTGACACTAAGTCTAATGTGTGGAGTGTCCAAGACAAATAGAGAAGAGAGAACCCCTTCAGCTGTCTAGACAGACAAGACAGAAAAATGATGAGAAAGAACAGGCAGGAAGGCTGGTGCAAATAGAAATTGATGGGAAAACCAGGAACAATACACTACTAAGTTCCAGTCCAGCAGCAGGACCATTGGACCACATTTTCCTTCAACATTGGCTATTTAACTCTTCACTACACCGTGTCTGAAATAGTCTCATACTACAATCTATCATGAATGCACAGGCCTTTCTTCCTCTTCTCTGGGCTGTGCACGTCCAAAGCCCATGGATACCTACCATTAGCCTCAATAAACTCATTTTGAGCTTCACCTTTTCATTCAGAGAAGTTCAGTATCTTAACTACCTGATGGTGTAGAATCATAGAAAGATAGAATCATTATGGTTGAAAAAGAGCCCTAAGATTGTTGAGTCCAAGAATTAACTCAGTACCACCATCCTCTGAAACAACCCACGTCCCCAAGTGCCACATCTACACACCTTTTGAACACTTCTGGGTACCATAACGCCACCATTGCCTGGGAAATCTGTTCCAATGCTTGACAACCCTTTCAGTGAAGAAATTTTTTCCAATATCTAATCTAAATCTCCCCTGGTGCAACTTGAGGCCATTTCCTCTGGTCTTATCATTTGTTGCCTGGAAGTAAAGATGGATCTCCCCCTCACTACAGCCTCCCTTCAGGCAGTTGTAGAGAGCACATGGTCCCCCCTGAGCCTCCCTTTCTCCAGGCTAAACAATCCCAGCTCCTCTTCATCAAACTTGTTCCCTAAACCCTTCACTGCCATCGTTGCCCTTCTTTGGACAGGCTCCAATGCCTCCATGTCCCTCTTGCTGTAAGGGCCTCCAAAGTGAACACAGGATTTGGGGACCTGCCAAGGCACACTGCTGAGTTACACTGCAGTTAGGTCTGAACTCAGAAAAGCACTATTGTAGAAGATGATCTGCCAGCACCTGTTTTAAACCCTTCAAGCTGAGCACATGCTGACACTGAGCACTGTTTTGCATAACTGCAGTCTCAATCAATGCAGCCCATTTTTTGTCTGTTCTCTCTCCAGTTCTGCCCATTGCTGCAAAAACAGTATTATCATGTATGTACTTCTTGGGAACTCAAGTTTCTTTCACATCCCTGTGAATAAGAACGTGTTTGTTTATATGCATGGATACACATGAGGGTGGAATCAACATCAAGAACCTGTGTCCAAATAAAGAGAAGTTAAATTTTAAAGCAAATTTTACCCTGGATGAGTTATGAATGAAAACTGAAATGAACATGAAGGCTTGTGAGTGAAATGTGTTTGGTAATGCCAAACTCACAGAACCTCTGAGAAGTATTTAGGAGCATGGCTCCTTTTTCACATTTATCTACACATAGTTCAGAGCAGTCGGAAGCAGGGAAGGAAATTAAATGGCCATTTTTCTCTGGGAAAAGATAAGACAACACAGCTAGCAGAAGGATGTCTTCCTTTCATGCTCCTTATCTCAGCTATTTTAATGTCAGTTATTTAGACATGGATTTTATCTGTAGGCTTTTCTGAGTGCCTTTTCTTTTTTTTCCTTTTTTTTTTTTGGTGAACTGGTGAGATTTTTTTCCAACAGCTTCAGCCAAAGGGGACAAAAGAAAACAATCAGCTACAAAAGTTTGGACAAAACAGTCTCAGATGAAATTCCCTGCTGCTTTGAGCATCACATAATCACTTACTCGTGTGTACACAACAAGGGTCAGACACTGTCAGATCAGAGCTCCTCATCGAGAATGGGAATTGCAAGCCTGCTGACTTTGAGTCCAGTATGTTCCCCTGAAGAGAATTAACATGACCTGCTCTGACAGACTTGTATGTTACCACAGAGACACTGAGAGTTTGAAAAAAATTCGATGTAAAAAAATTAGGAGGACTCAGTATTTTGCTTCACTGTGTTTCTAGAATGACAGCAAAGCGGCGAAAGGAAGATTTCACCTGCAGACTCAACTTGGACTCAGAGGTGTTCACTGCAGTATTACAGAGTCTACTGATCCTGACCCTGATTCATGTAGGTTCTCCATATTACCAAAACCAAAGGGAATTAAGCTGTCCCATGTTGGGAGGAACTGGATGCAGCACAAGGCACATGCAGTCTCTTTTCTCTGCAGGATGCACTGGCCAGCCCATGCAGTCCCCAAAAGTCACTGGTGTGACAGGAAGGGGCAGTGGTTGTGTATTGAGTTTGTGTGTGCACTCAGAGCATCTTCCCCTTCAAGGCTTGTCTGCAGTCCCAGTGACAGATGTTGGGATGTCTTTTCCCAATAAAACCTCAAGCCCAAATCAATATTGCAAATATCTCCTGCCCTTTCTTTGGCACATTGCAGCTGTACCTGAATCACTTGGAAAGCAATGAGTTCCTACTGGCTTTTATGAGGCTCTGCATGAGCAGCAGCTCTAACATAGGATCCTAAGCCTGAAATATGCTTCACTGGGCAAGGAGACTCCTCTGCAGTACTCATTCACTGCAAAAATTGATCAGCAAAACCAAGCACCTCCATCACATAGCAGCATTTTTCATTTATTGGGATTTCAGTTCTAATGCTGAGATTTTACTGGTGTGGGGAGACAGGATCACCCTTCAAATGCAGCAGGAAAGCATAATTGCTTCTTCTGCAATCACAGCCCTACTACAGTTTATTTTTTTAGCTCCTGGTATTACACAAGTAAGTCCAATATTTTGGTAACTATTTTAATCAGCACAGGAAGCTCAACCATAAAAACTGGGAAAAAAAAAATTGTTTGCTCTTGTCAGATGATTCCTATCTATATATACATAGGTTCTAGACTGAGAATTGTATAATGCACTCCATTTTGGTCACTGCTGCTCTCTTTGTACTCCAAGAATTTGTGGAAATTTTGCATCAACAAAACTAAATTTACTGGCAAATATACTAATGTATACCTGCATACCCTAATAGGGGAAAAGGCAAGAACAATCTCTGTTTGGTTAAAAAAAAAGGGGCTAAATTATGGCATCCATTATTTTGCTGTAAATAGAAAAAAACATTAAAATAAAGCCAGTGGAACTGCAAGGACATAAAACTGAATTGAAAGCAGAAAAAACAGACTTCCAGCTCCAACTCGTTAAGACAATAAACTGCTGCTTCAGTGTTTTAAAATGTCATCACCAAATACAAACCACTCTCTCCTTACTTGTTTGAGATTCAAGGGCTACGGCACAGGAAAATAAAAGAATTGGTGATTGATCAATCTCCTTCCCTTTCTATTTAGAAAGTAAACACACTCTAAACTATCTGAATAGCTATGGACCTTATTAATAAGTCTTTTGAACTTCTGCCACCCCCCTGGAGTCTCTGGTGAAGCCCTGCCAATGGTTATTTGAAGAGATCAGGAGCCATGGCTTTAGCTGGTCTCCAGCAGAAGGATGTGCACCAGCACTGTGGGCATGAGTCCTGAATGGAGGGGCAGGAGACAGGCATTAAGGAATGACACAGGCATTCCAATCACTCTCCAGGTGGGGAAAGTCACCTGCAGCAAGCCTGAGGTGTTTCCAGTCCTCTGTTTGGTGGGGGTGGAGGTGACAAGTTCTAGACTGGGCTCCCTCTCACTACATCACTAACACACACCTTTGTAAAACCACCCCATCTTGCTGGCATTGCTGGAGGTGATTTCACAGCCTGAGGTGAAAGAAGGGCACTGCCCCAGCTCACACTATCTCTCCCAGCAAAGGCAACTTGCTTTTCACACTGGCAAAAGTCTCACAGTTCCTGGCACTGCCAGCCAAGAGCTTTCAAAGGCATCAAATTCTTCATTTCACTGAAGGAAGAGAAACATGCCTACAACAAAGCTTAATCATCTCAGAGAACGAGCATGTGCCCTTATCATAAAGCGCAACAAAAGAGCTCAGTACTGCACAGAAACAATGGAGGGAGCTCCACAGAGCTCAGTGCTAAAGATCAAGGTTTTGTCAGGTCACTGCACTGGAAGTTACAAGAGCTCTTTTCTTCACTTTTCACGCCAAGGGCCACACCAAGTCTGTTTCTTCACCATCCTTCCCCACACACACACCACCCCTGGGTCACCTGGAGACTAAGAGCCATAAACCTCACTCTCTCTGCAGCATCCAGCAAACCCAGGTCGGTGCAAAGTACCTTCTGCCCTATTCCAAGGTGCTCCTGCTGCACTCCAGCAGTCTCTAGGGAGAGTAGAGCCAACCTGAGACAGGCTTGCCAAAGTAGTCAGGTGTGGTTACACACTCATATGAACTAACCACATTCAAACTGCTTGTAAAGCTACTTCTCCTGGAGAGGAAAAAAAAAAATCACAAACCCCAAGAGACTGATATAAAAGTAAATTATGAAGAAAATGTACACAACTATATAAACCAACATGCTGAGCTTCGATTCATGTGCACTGGACAATTTGATAACTGCAATTTTCTGAATAATTGAGACAGCTCTGGTTTTGGAAGATTTTTCACTATTATACAGTTTCATCATGGTAAAAGAAATATTTATTTCAGAAACTTATTAATGAAAGTATTATTTCAGTTACTTATTATTCATCAGATAATACAGCTGTATTATCTGCATTTATTATTTGTGGTAATGATGCATGATGCTTTAATAGCTGTCTGGTGCTGGAGAATTTTATTCCAAGAGCAGAAACACCAAATTTCATCATGGGTTTTACAAGACTGTGTTCTTTTTTAAACACAGCAATTTTTTTTAAGAATCGTATTTTTTTACAAAGTAGTGAATATATCCCAAGTCAGGAGTCATTAATTGCATCAAAAGCGGTTACAATGATTTATTCATTTTTTAGACTGTATGACTGGGGGGCAAAAAAAAGCTAACACACAAACACTCACTCATTTCCAGCTTGATCTCTCCTTCTCATGTTTTCAATTGCACCTATTTGTTTTCTCTCACTCTCCCTTGCTTTTGTTTTCCTAAGCACCCACACAAATTGCTCCCAAGCTAAGGGCTAGGTGCTAAGCCTCAATATTTTGATTGGCAGCTTCAATGGCAGTTATAAGCTCCTGGCAAACAATGTTAAAAAAAATATGGCAGAAGTTCCATTCTTAAGCAGTGCTGCTAAGCACCATTATAATTTATCTGCTTTTATTTCTCCTATCATTTTTTTTTCATTTTGACACAGTTATTTTTGCCCAGAACTGCCTGGCAAAGGTGCAGAACACATTAGCTAAGACCACAGGTGCAGATGACACATGTATTCATTCAGCAATGACCAGGAAAAACCATCCCTACAACCAGCTCCTTGGTGACTGAGCAACAGAAATACATCAGTTACTTTACAAACTCCTATTGCAAAATGTTTTCTCACAGTTACCTAACACTCTTGTGTTAATTGCATAATTAATTTGAGTAGTTTTCATATGACTGCTATTAGAGAAGTCAGGCAAAAAAAAAATCTGTGCCTACTGGCAAAAGTCAGAGGCTGAAGCTTCACAGACACTGCTTGTATTATCCATGGCCTGTTAGTCTGTCACTATCACCTTTCTTAAACTGTTTCATAAACAATAAAAAATTGTAAGCTGTTGTGACAGGTTCCAACACCTTGCTCTACTCAGGTTCTAGGGTGCAAGAGCCTCCCGAGACATTCAAATATATAAGTGACAAATAATTAAGAACAACACAAATAACACTGCAATAAACGTGGAGCCTTCTCACACAAACAAGATTGATGTGAAATGTCATAGTGAGTAGCAAAAGAAAAAGGATGAATTTTAAAATTTCAGATAGGCTACTGCAGGAATGAAGAAAAAAGAAAAAAGAAAAAATATTTGAAAATACAACAGGGAACTGTTAGAGATCCCATATTCAATATTATCAAGAAACCTTTACAGAATAAGAAGCCTGGCACCACATATATCTTCAAATAAAGAGAAGTGGTCTTGTCTGTATGATTATCTGCACTCTTCTTTTCTCTGGTGTGGTTCTATTGACTTAAATGGAATTACAGCAGAAAAAAAAATCTACCTAACATCACAGCTGGGGCCAATGTTCTTTGTAAAATTATGACCGCAATATTCAGTCAGCAATTAAAGAAACTCATTTCAGACATGTAAACTATACACTTGCCCTTTATTATTTGTAATGAATCAATTGGCTGTGCCAGTAAGAATACTTGCAAAGACTTGTTGAGCACATGGACTTGCAAAAAGTTTTGGTAACATGTAGTCACTGACGTCCAGACTGTTGCCAAACAGAATAACCTCAGACCCTTTGCCTTACGTTTTGCTGTCTACATTTTAGCATTAACTAAAATTCAAGGCTGGAGATCTAAAGAAAAGAAAGGATTATTTGACATGAAGCCTTGAGTAGGATTAGATTCCAAATTCCAGGACACTAAAGCTACCTCAGGGTGGACACGTGCTAATCACATGGTGCTCCTGCAGTTGTGTCCATGTGAATGTCTGTCCCCCCGCGTGCTAGTACAATCCATGTTTTTTCTCTGCTTTCAACAGAAATTGTTTTCCCCTTCTTGAGTTCTTCTGTATTAAATACTGACTAGGTAAGATCCTGTCTGCAGGAATTTTGCCATGTTATGTGATAAAAAGACAGGAGATTCTTAGTTTGCATAGAAACTAAGATGCATACAACAGAACTAACAGAGTATAATATAACTGACTATATGGAGACCTCATGGAACCCATCAATGCCTTACTCTTGCAGCTGCACAGCAAGATCAAGAATTATTGTCAAGTCAAAGCAGCCGCCATGGCATTCACAGCAGGAAGTGACAGAGGACTGCCATGTTATATTGGCCGTGCTGTCATTAACACCATGTCAAACCTCTCCCCAAGCTGTTTTTACACCGGGGAGACCCTGCTACTGGCCCAGGAGACAGCTACAGGAAACTTGGGACAGTCTCTCCCCCTCGTGGTGAAAGCCCTCAAACCCTAACTGTTTCGAGGGGCCTTTTCTGCCTGGAGCTTATCTCAAAACTTTGAGAGGCTACTTAAATCACAAGGCTTCATTTTCCTGATTTATCTGCAGTGTTGCCTGTAGCATCTTACAACTGTTCTGTCCATAAAAGCAGTAACTTAAACACAAGTTTTAACCAGTTAATAATGCAGGGTTGGGAATCCCACTGAAAAGTAACTACACATAAATTAATTCAGAGAATAACCATGTCATGGATTCTCCAGGATTTCCTTGATTTCCTTTCCCCTGTACTAGACTGAGTTTTTCTCACCTCAATTTTACACAAGTCCAAGACCCTATTCTTATGAAGACCCTCAGAAGAATGGAAACTAAGCAAGAAAGTATTATTTTAATAACACTTTTCTAAGACTTTGCTAAGATATGGAACACAGCACTGCAATTAGGATACATGAAGTCTTTGGGACACATGTTTTCATTCTGCTGTCATAGGACACATTTCATAGCACATGTACCAGATTCCCAGGGCAGGGAGGACTGACAGTTCTTGGCTCACGCAGAGACAACATACCCACAAAGGCTAAAAACATTTCCTTACAGCCTGCTGGGGAAAGAAAAAATTACCTCGGCAAGTCTTGAGTGCTTGTGAACGTTCTCTCCTTTCTGCACGCTGGGAGCAAGCTGCTGCAGCACTCCTCGGCTGCTCGTGAGGGCACGGGTCAAGCGGGCAAACTTCCCCCAACCTTGAGAAAACATGCAAGATTAGACACATCACCAAAAAAAGTCGCAAGAGTACCTCAAAAAACCTCTTACAACTAAAGGGAGAAAACAATGTTAAAACAGAGCAATCTGCTTTAATAATGACCAAAAGGGAGTATAATTTAACCAAGTACCAGATAAAAGCAAGTCAGAAAAAAAGGTGCCAGTGTGGTACAGTAACAAAACCCATGACTGCTGTGGCTTTGTATTCAATAACTCTACAAAAGCACTGCCACATGAACTGCGTATTTTGCAAGGATAAATGTCCACTATACAATAATCTCATATTAAATCTAATTATCAGATTTGGATCTCACAGCACTGGAGAAGACACTCCAGACTAATCAAGATGTAAGGCTTGAGTCACACACAATGAAAATTAGAGTTGTCTGTAACAGAAGTGAATCTAGCCTCAGATGCATCAAGCATAGATCTGGAATATGCAGAGAAATATACATAAGATAATAAAGAGCAGAGCAGAAAAGCAAAACAAAATCATTAATTTTACTCTCTCTAAACAAAAGGGGGAATATACTAATAGATTTTCTCAAACTCGAATTAAACATTTAGCAGCTTCTGGCAGAGAAGTCACATGCTGAATTTTAATTCAGAATATTTTTTACAGTGATTTCAAATATCCCTCAAAATAGAAGACCTTCAATGACAGTCACAAGAGCTAGCTACAACTATAATCTTTATGAGCAGTAGTTTGCCATAACAGAAAGGCAGAGTATACATCTAGATATTTTTGGTATACTGAAAGGAAAAGTATCAGTCTGTTTAGTCCCAATCTTGAAAAATGCTAGCACCACCTGGGAGCTCTTCAGTTCCTACTCCTCATCTCCTGCTCCAACTAAGGATGCTCAGCACTTTGAAGATTCAATTTATAATGAGAACCTGGTCTTGGAAAATGCTGCCTACACAGCTTTCTTGTAGACCCCTTTTAGGTACTGGAAGGTGCTGTAAGGTGTCCTTGGAGTCTTCTCCTCTCCAGGCCGAGTACCCCCAACTCTCCCAGCCTGTCTGCACAGCAGAGGTGCTCCAGCCCTCTGAGCATCTTCGCGATCCTCCTCTGAACTCGCTCAACAGGTCCTTCTTACGCTGGGGACTCGGAGCTGAGTGCAGCACTCCAGGTGTGTTCACATAAGATTGGAGAGCCGGAGAATCATCTCCCTTGACCTGCTGGCCATGCTGTTTTTGATTCATCCCAGGATACAGCTGGCTTCATAAGCACCAAATGCATCCCGCCCAGTCACGTCCAGCCTCTCACCCGGCCCAGGAGCAGGAGTGGGCAGGTGTCCGGCCCGACGGGGCCCGAGGGGATGTGCTCCAAGGGGACACATGCCATGGCCCCTCTCCGGCCCCGGCGGGAGCGGCGGCGGTCCGGGCGCTGCGGCGCTGGTCGTGGTGCTGAACGGAACGAACGGGGCTTGCCGCAAACCTCAGCCCTGGCGGGAAACAGAACCGACCGCGGAGCTCCGGCTTCACCCAGGAACTCGAAACCTGCCCCCCTTTCCGCACGCAAAATGTTTCTAACGACAGATAACACAGACAGCTCTTTTATCAACTCAAACCGGGTTGATGGGGAGGGCATTCTCCTGCAAGATTCGAAATTTGGTTCAAAACCTGAGGACAAACCGTCAGTGTGCATTTTCTTCCAAACATCGTTCTAAGATTTGGGCTATTCAGACATACACAGAGACAAGATGAAAAGGAAGCACCTCACTTGATCTTTCTTGCACAAAAGCACTGCCAGACAACTCTGTGGCATGAGTTGTGGCTATGAATGCTGAGAACACCTTCAGGTGCCCCCCCTTCTTCCCAGGAGTAATCTTTTGAAAGGTACAGCTTAACCCATTCCTCTCTCCTCAGCATTCCCTGTAAGCATCCCCTCTGCCCCATGTGCTGAACATGTCACTTGTAGATGCCTAAATGGCACACAAAAGAACTGTTTCCACAAACCTTAGATCTCACCCTTTACTCCAAACTCTGATCTGAAAGCAATATAACTGTTCTAGGCAAGAGATTTTGTCACGAGGCAGGGCTTTTCAGCTGGGCTCTTTAAAGCAGTGTGGACACAAATTGGGAGCACATACCCTAATTCTCTCCACACATAGGGTACCACACTTGGCAGGCCATCTTGGAGATACCCCCACCCCTGTGCCATGGTATGCCTAAAACCAGGCACTGAATCAATGTACAAGGTGTAAGAATTTCCTCTTTAGAACAGAACACTCTCCTCCTTGTATTGCTTTTAAGGGTCTTGGGTTTTGTGAAGGAAAAAGACAAAAATGTGACAACTCCAACATACAGTTAGATCTGCCAATTGTGGCATAGAAAAAAGAAAATAAAAATTAAATAGAATGCCAGTACTAAACCTTTGAATGATAATATCTCCAGTAATGCCTGAAAACACAACAGTACCTGCTGAATTTATTGCAACTTTTCCTCCAGAACCCTAAGGACAGACACAGCCAACAGCAGGTCAGTTATCTATCCAACAAAGACAGGTCAAGTAATGGACTTAAGCCATAGGACTGAACACAAACACTAAATTTTAAGGGTCATGGAGCCTTCTAAGACAAGGAACTAAGCTTCAAAATGGTGTAAGAATATACTGGTGTCAGTCCTGCTAAAACAGAGGGACCACATGATATGAACTAGGAGTTCTCTTTCAACACGAGGACTTGGTATAGCCCTACATCCATTGTTTTTCTCTAGAAACATAGAAAATATTAATTAAATTTAAAATCTAATGACCAAAGGTGGTTCTAATACAGGCATATATATTCTGCAAACAAGATAAGCTCACATAGAAGACAGCTTGAAATTCAGGAACCAAACATAAAGCTGGATACCACCCCATCCATGGCAGTGCTTGCCTGTGCCCCTGTCTTGGATTCCAACCCATTTTTATCATTGTTTGGTCTCTTTTTTCAGTTCTGCAGAAAACATCATGCACAGACAAAGCAATGTGACATTAAAACACTTCCGGTTTAAAAGGAATGGAAAGCATTTGAGATTAACAGCACAGATTTCAGCACTCCTGCATTCCTTGATGTTCTTTCAGTTTTCCACCATTTCTTCACAAAAAGGTGAGTAGAAATTGCTTCTGATAACACCCAAGACAAGATGATTACAAAAGCTGTCCCCTGAGATTTTTTCATGTAGAAATATGGCATTGAAATATACTTTTGTGCTGTGGCATTTAACTCATCAAAACTTTTCTTCTTGAAGCATGAAGTTTCATTTAACAATGGCCGTAAGTTGAAGAAGCCAATTTTCTGTATTTTTAGGTTGATATTCAAGCACAACAGCATTTATTATTCATTTGCAGGTAGCTATTTGTTTCCTACCACTCTTCTCAATTCATTCCTGATAAGAATTCAAACACTGGGAACTGTGGCAGTTACAGAACCCTCGTTACCACATTGCTGATCCATGACTTACACAATTTCTAGAGTCAGAACAGGAAGCCATTGTCTGCTGGAGAACAAGCCTGATTGTCCACAGGTCTGTTGTTCACACAACTGTGTAAATGTGAATATACCAAGATTCCAGCAGTTCTTGCCTCCGTTCAAGCCACCTTTATATTCCCACACATGAAAGATCCTTGCCTACATCCATCCAGCTTCTCTGCAGTGCTCCTTCTCTTTGAAATCTCATGACTAAAACAGTGTTATTTTTCCATCTGGACTGGGAAAGCATACCAAAGTTTTTTAATATACTCACTACTTCCCTTTCATTTGTTTCCTCTTTTTAAGAAAACATTTCATCCAGATGAAAGCAGAGTATGTCTTAATCAAAATATTTCAAACACTGGCTCTGTTCATATAAATACATCTTTCAAAACAGAACCAAAAATCCAAAAAAAGCCCCAGAAACAAAAAGGGAGAAAAAGATGGAAACGTGAATTTTTCCTTGAATTAAGATGAAGGAGACAAAATATTTTTTGTGTCTGTACTCCTGTTTGTTATGCAAAGAACAGCTTAGCTGCAAAATGAAATAAAGCATCTTCTGCAGAGGAGACAGCAACTGATGATTGCTACAAAGCACAGAAGGCTACATCATCTTGGAGGATAACAACCATTCACTACTTGATTCAGTGATGTTGAATTTGACCACCTCTGTGTACAAAAACGAGGTATCAACAGCAAAAATTAGGATCCAAAGCTTAGTTTTCAAACTCTTATGAGACAGCATAGATGCTTCTGATATGTTCACCTGGTATTCATACATTCAAAACCTGTTCAGGCAAACTTCTTACAAGCTACGCAGACTGCAAGCACAGTTTCTATTTGTCTGCACAAATAATTGTTTTGCATAAAGTGATGCACTCCACTTATATGCTGTTCTCAAACATCTCATACTTGGTGTGTTAGATTCAAACCAGGAGAGACATATAAAGACAAAATGCATTAATTCCAAGTATAGCATACACTTTAAAATTCAGCTAAGGTGACCTACCACTTGACAAGCCAAATTTAGCTATGCTATACCTTGATTTTGCCTTCTTCTATTCAAGTAAACCTCGTTTCCCTGATTTTTTTTTTAGGGGCAAGTAAACGGGAAAAAGTGGAAAGAGGTTGTTTAAAAATATTATCAACATCACTGACACACTATTTTTAAGTGGTTTTATTTAGAACGCACTATTTTTAAAGCTTCTGCATTTAAAAGCAAGCTTATTTACCTTCCATTGAAGTAGTTATAGAAACACCTTCTAAATTATCTGAGTCAATTAACAAAGGCTACAAGGAGAAATTTACTTTTTATGTGACTTTCTTGTTTCATCTATTCCAATGTCTGATATTATTAATCAATTAAAAAAAAAAAAAGGCATGAAAAATGGTACTGGGACCTTCTATCCCTCTGAGTCACCTTCAGATGAAAGATGACTATTCATCTTTGTACACCTGCCATTACAGCTCTACACTTTTCACTCAAGGAGCTGCATCATTTGCAGCTGAACAATCAGGCTTGAAATTGCCAGCAGGTGACAGAAAACCAAGATATAACACAGCTAAGCAGCCTTAGCCTGACAGATTAGTTGCTCTTTATGTAGTACAAGAACATGATTGATTTAATATTTTTCTCTACATAGACATACAGGCACTGATTTTGAAAATCTTAAATACTTTAAACTATAACATTCTGCAACTGTGCAAATAGCACATTTTATTAACATACCTGCATCTACAGGCAACCTGTTACATATTAAGTGCTCATAAGCACAGGAAACTGATTTCACATACAAACTCAGTAAAAGAAAAGTACTTGCTAAGCTGACTGAAGGTGAAAAAAAGAAAAAAATAATGGGTTTAGCAATCAGTTTTCAGTTCACAGTTTCAGTTTTTCAGCTTGAGAGTTCATTTGGGTTGAGAATATGAGAAACATTCCTAAGAAAATTGCCCTTTTTCAAAAGCATGCTACAAAGCTCATGTGTAACATTGTACACAGCACAAAGTATGAGCTCTTCAAAGCTCATGTGTGCTAATGATTCCTAGAATAAGCCAGTACAACTCTACCTTTTTTAGATCTTCCAAAAACATTTTTCCACTCTGTGAACCCCACAGCCTACTACAGATGGTTTTCTAACACCCCATACCTGCCTTTTCTTTCCCCTCTCACAGTACACAATTGCACAATGAGATCTAACATTAAAGACATGGACAGACATGTAAAACTCTGTTTGACAAATCAGCTCCTCCAAGAAATTGCTCATCTAGCCATCAAGTGATTAATACAATATCACACAACAAAATTCCAAAGCTAGCCTACAGCAAGTAAATTATGGAAGAAAAAGGGATAAATTAAGGATGAAAACAGAAAGTGCAGTTGCATTTATATCATGTTTGATTTGTGTATAAAGTGACAGAAAACTCTTTACCAGCATGAAACTTCTGCAACTTTATTAATTTTGGGAGATCCAGAAATAATATTTGGAAGACTCATTTAGTGCACAAGCCCTTCTGTACATAAAGACATGGCACTCAGGGAAGGAGTGCAGAGCTGTGAATCAGTGGTCTCTAAATAATACATTCAGCTCTTCTGTTTTCAACCTCTGTTAGTCACTTTGCCATTTTCCACAGGCCAGAGGGAGAAATTCTGCTTATCATCAACTCCTCTGCAAGTCCATGCATTTATGTGTAGTTTTAGTGCCCAGACTGCTGTGTATCTGTGCCAGATATGTAACTGCTGAGAATTACCATGCTCACTGCAAGAGCAGCATAATTTCAAGATCCAAAGGAGAGTTGAAAAGAATAAAAAAAATAGCATTCCCTTTCTTCAACACACTTGTGTAGAAAACAAACAAAAAAAAATTTAAAGTGTTTCTTTGTATTGAAAGTGAAGGACAAACTATCCCAACCACATTAGGGAGCTCCTATTAAAGCAAAAAGATACAGGCTACCACTCCTGAGTGAAAGTCCTGCTTATCTACTGACTAAATGAAGCAAGGGCTTGCATTACTAGCAAATAAATGAGAGCCAGCTTTTCTGCGTCATGCTGATTTATCAGTGCTGTCACTCCTCATCAGGATACAGTGAGGACCACTAGGCAGGGAAAAAACACTTAGACCCAAACTTTCTGACAAGGTAAGTTTTTTAGTTTTATTAAAGCAATAAGGAACCAAACAAATAGCTTTAACAAGAAAAAAAAATTATCCCCGTAGCCTGGAAGAGGGTATGTTTGTCAAGGTTATACTTCCTTTTTCATGGTAACAGGTGTTTCCACTTTGAGAAAGTATGTTTTTAAAGAATAACATTTTGAGAACAAATGTAAATCAGTTCATCTTCACAGCAAGTTTCCTGTTTAACTTAATACTACAAATATTATTAAATACTACAAAAATGCAAACAGGAGAACTTACATTCTTTTTTTACCCCAGAGGACGCAAGTCTCTGTAATTCTCCATAGGGTACAAAAGGTCTATTTCTGACAGGACCTGAACCTGAGTGAAAGTTTATGCTTCTGTCACAGCTGAGTTTGCTTCCAGGTTTCCAGGCTGTAGCTCAGCAAGGGGTTAAGAGCAGAACACTGCAGTGCTACTTCACTCACAGGGACAGCTTAAACCTGATTCCATTTAAGATAACTGGAATCTCTTCACATAGGCTAAAGGAAACTAGTCCAGAACTTTAACATAAGAAATCCCATAATAATGACAAGTAACATCAAGTCAGGCAGAATTTAATTATTCTGATCTTTGCTAGACTCAGCCAGAGTTAATTCCTCAGTTTTTGATTATAGTTTCACACACAATTTGTACAGAGCTGTTGAGGAACATTGTGAATCCTTGAAGGCTACACTGGACAGTAGGTTAATAGTGTATTTTAAAGGAAAAACAGTACTTATTTACGTTGTAAACTGGGCTTTCTGAAGCACTTGGGGCTTTCATTAGCAATGACCCTTTCCAGTGCAGGCCACAGCAATTCCACTAAAGAAACCAGCAACCATTTCTTGAACAAATGCCATCCCCAGTGGCACAGCTACAAGCTATTTTAACATTTAATTCTTTGGCTTGGGTATTTAAAGGACTTCAGCTCTTTCAAGATCAGGGCAAACAAAAAAAAAGCAGCATAAATATATAATTGTGAAAAAGACCAACCTTTACATGAATCATCCTCAATGGGCTGCTTGAAAGCTGTTATGTCATTGAAAGTGCAAAGAAATAAAACCACTTTATCCTGCTCATTTCGAATTGGAGCAATTTTCACAAAGAACCAGACAGGTGTTCCTGGAAACAAATACATGAAAGAGTTGGTCAATGGCAGGCAGAACAGTAAATGTGTCAGTTTAGATGTTTACATCTCAAATCACCCATCTGTAAAAGTTAGTTTAATGTTGGCTTTTTTTACAAACACCTGTTAGGAAAAATAACAAAGCAGATGACAGGTCTGTTATTTACATTCTCTGCTCTGTCTCTGCTTAGCTTTTTAATCTTCAGGAATCACTCTATTTCTGAACTTCACCTGCAAAGTTAACACTTGGGCTTAAGAAGTGCTTTGTGATCTCCTGAAAGAAGAGTCCCACATATGTGTCAAGGTTGCACACAACAGTGTCTTGATGGTTCTTGCAGGATTTGAGAACAGGCCAGCTGTGCCTAGGACATGAGCATAACATAGAGTCTCAACTCAAGAATATGACCAGTGTAGTTGATTTTATAATTTCCTGCCAACAGGGAACGCCCTAAAAAAGACCATACCATACTCTAGCTTCAGAGCCAGGCTCTGGGAGCTCTGGCACAGCCTGCAAATCCCCCCATGGAAGTGAAACTCTTCACATGCTGCTTTCCAGCTTGCCTTGTCCTGAGCCTGCTCCCAATCACTCCAGCATGAAGCAAGACTCCACTGAATTCAGGAGAGAACAAGCCATTAGGACCAGAACACAAGCTGTGGATGGAATCAAGTTGTACTGCATAGAACTGCACCTTTCTAATTACTGCAGCAGATGAACTGCTAATTAAAACTGCTTGAGATGAAAGCCTGCACATGGCATAAAAAAGATGGTCCCACAATAGAACCCTTCAGATGCTGCTGCCATTTCTCCTTGACCTCTCTATCCACACAGATCACCTTGAGGAGAGAATCTATCAGTCAGCTCTGCCTTTCTGTATTTCTGGCAGTTCTACTGAGACTGCTGAGAAGACCCCAATGATACTAATGAGGATCCATGTAACAAGGGTGTCTACCACTCATTTCACACACTGATTTTAGTGATATTTGAGTATAAGCTGATTGGAGGGCTCAGAACAAAGCACTTGGTTCCTGTATGCGATAACATGACCTCCCTAAAGGCACCATTTTTAAGTCTGCAGTCTTAACTTTAGACATAAAAAAACTTCTCCAACTCTGAGGTAGATGGCAATAGGGACACTCCAGATCTCAGCCTTCAGGGAGTTTGTACATGGGTTTTCAGACTGTTCCTACACCCTCAGAGATGATGAAAACAACTCATCATTGCTTTTGCAAACACAAGAAGTAAGAGACAGAGAGGATTCAGGCTTGCTTGCTGTGAGCAGCATTTTTTTTATGTGTCCCTTTTGAGCTTTGTTTGGAGAGAAGAGTCTACATACCAGGGGCCAAAATAAGATCAGGATCAGCAGGAGCTTGACCCTCTTGGAAAGCCAGAATAAGGAGCACCACACAATCTTTGTCATTCATGTAGCAAAGTCTATTTAGAGTGATCTTAGAAGACTATTCCTTTTCTTCCTCAGTCACAGGACCCTTCTCTATGCTAGTGATCAGATTCTCTTTCATCTGAATTGCTCACTATTTTAACATGAGCGCGACATGGTATATTTCATGCAACAGTTTTTAGTAACAAGGGCAATTTGTGTTTCCTGGCTGTCAAAGGGTCATGAGAAAATCTCAGGTACCTCACAAGTTCAAAAAAGGAAGCAAAGGCAGCTTTTTTCCCAACTATGTTAATAGAAGAGAGGTTGTTGTTACCAGTGCCTCACCTGGCTGTTTCCCTGCCTCAGTGCTGAGCAATCTTTTCTGGCTACAGAAAGGTAGGGCATCTCCAAAACCCACGGACAACTTCCATAAACCAAGTTCAATTCCTAAGGCTCCCACTGCGCCTGCATAACACACAAGCAGTTTCAAACTCTGGCTGAGATTCCATGCCATATGTAGAGCCACTTCTATAAACAGCAGGGTCTATGATGCATGGAGGCCTCTGCTCAAAAAGCAGAGAAATCCAGATGGAATCACTGGTGGCCATTTCTGAAATATGCCTCCATAGCAGAAAGTATTCAAGGGTCAATATAATTTTTTTAAAGAGTTAACATTCCTGAACAACGCCTTCCAAAAAAAGTATAAACAAACAAACATGCTAAGTGCAAAAAAAGATTCAGCAAAGTAACTGTGCCAGTAAAATCATCACTAACTTGCTAATGAGCTTAGAAGACACTGCCACGAAGCAGCCAACAGCAATTTTCTAGACAGTAACACCCTTTACCACTACCCTTTCTCAAGAGCTCCTAAAATTGCCTGTCTCAATTTCTTCTTGCCCACTTGTTTTTCCCAACTTCACATGTGAACTATTCTGAGGCTGATCAAATCTGTATCCTGCTTTTACAGAGACTCCTTGGTGACTGACCGCTTTTCATTTTACCCACTTCAACACCCTTCACTAACACTGCAACTTTTTAATCAGCCAGAACCTCCATCCACAGCCTTGCTTTTTGATCTTTATTCACATGCACTTTTTTTGATTGGGAATTTTTGTCCCCTCCCAAAAACCACTTTGGATACTTCAAGCTACAGCCATTCTGCTATGGGCTGCTCACAATATTAACCTTCATAGCATTGAGGCTGAATTACACACTCAGTTTCTTCTCTGCCTCTCATAGCTATAAAAACTTACTCCTGTGCTTTTGAAGATGCTGTATTCAACACAGAAAGGATGCAATTCACCCTCCTGTTCTGGCTATTTGTCAGATGTATGATGTCATCTTCCCTTTATGGTTATGCTATTGTATGTTGTTGCAAGATTTTTCTAACGTGTTCTGAATACAGCAAGAGGACTTTTCCCAAAAACCTGTGTAAGGCTGCTGCAGGGCAAGGAGCTTTCATCAGCAGGATTTTTACTTTCTGACTCCCTTGACTCCCACTAATGTGTTGCATTATTTATAGGAAGAAGGGAGACAAAACACTTTTTTACCTGGAACCAAGTGTATAACTCAGTGATACGCCCCACAGGCTAAAAGAAAGAGACAGATGTTCTTGACAGCTAAAAGTAGGTGTGTTTGATGAAATGCAATATTTGGGTACCCTTGTAATTTTCAGAGTAATGCAAAATGGAAAATCAAGGCGGCACACAGGGCCTGCAGAAATCATCTTCCAGTTTGAGATCTACACAGTAACACTGCAATGGCAGAAAAAAGTAGATGGAAAATTCTGCCAGGCCATGTACCTGCCTCCACAACATTGTATTTTCCCTGCAGTGCATTCTCTAACATCTTGTCAGTGTCTCTTGTGAATAGGAGACAAGTGGATATAAAAATATAGTCATGAGGTGAGTGCTCACAGTGCTGGCTTACGTGGGCTTTCCACAGTGCCCTGCAACCCATTCACAGCAGGTCTGGGATTTGAAATGTGGGAACACACCAAATGGCTCAGCCAAGAAGTGGCCATGCTCAGCTTTTGTCCTGCATACCGGTTTAATTATCAGAAGAATTTTACTTCTTAAACAGTTTATTTAACTATTAAACAGGAAAGCCTAAAGTATAAACTACTTATAAATCAGGTTGGAAACTAGAATTTCAACGTCCTACAGGCAGCCCTCATGCTCTTGGTGTCAAAGCCAACATCCCTGCTCAGCCAGACAATTGTGACTAGCAAGAGGCACAAAAAAGGCTATTTTAATGAAAAATGTGATTTTCAGATTCAGCCTGTGGGTTATTCAGGCGGTGAAACTGCAGCATGTTCCAGAGTTCTCACAGCAAAACAAGAGTAACTTCCCAGTCTGCACTGGTGCACAGCCACACAGAAAGTGTTTACCAGTGTTTCCAACAATACATCTAGTTCCATTTACATTTTGTGTTTAGTCCTGGCAACCTCTCTCCCTGGTAAAGTTCAGTGATAATACCAATGCACAAACAAAAAAGTAAACACTCATGAGCTGCATTGGCTTCTGTTGGATTTGGAATCAGCAGTGAAAGAATCCAGCATTTGTCTAGTGGCATAGCACCAATCATGCTAGAAAATGGAACGGCCCTTGAAAGCTGCAGGACAAGCAGTGTGGACAACTGAGAAGAAATTAAAATCTGCACTGACTATGCCTGACAGTAGCCATAGGACCAGCCTGGCTGGTGGTACCAAAGTTACATAGCCAATCCAGAATTAACAGGTGCAGCTCTTGATAGGCTTTTATGGCCTAAGGACAGTGGTTATGGTGTTGCCTTAAAGCAAAGACAATTTTAAGGGCTGTGATTCAAGTCCCAAGTCTTCTCCAGACTAACACACTCCAAATGTCTGCCTACCTTTCAATTTCCCATCTGAAAGACAAACACTACTGTCTCTTCCCTACCCTTTTTTCCAGTCCTGTGTCTTTCAACAATGACATGTTCAGCTTCATGCTGGGCAGGAACACCAGCATTTCACATGCTATTTAACTTTGGTTGAAGTCTTTCAGAAATTCTTACATCATCAAACTGAAAGTGATCTTAAAGGTCTATTCCAGCTTCTCCCTCAGCACATCATTGAGCTCTCCTAAGCTTTCCCTCCTGCCAAATAAAAATAGGCTATATGAAAATCAAAACCACTGTTTAAATGTGCTCTTTGCCCATACCTTGAGCCATTTAACCAAAGCGACCAAAACTACCAAAACTACAAAAACCACAGTTTAAATAAAACTGGAATACACAATTTTTCTTTCCACTAATTAAACCAAAATTAGTTTTAAAACACAATGAAAAACCATGTTTTAACAATTCAGCTGACATCTACACTGCCATTAATGAGTGAGGGAAGTTCCCTCTGAGCAGCACCACCTCTGTGTTACTTGATGTCTCAGTCACTCATGAGACATGTATTGTACTGAAGGGAAACAGCCAAGCAGTATGGAAGAAGAAACATGTGCCCTTTCTCCACCAATTCCTACGTGCAGCCTTGCAGACAGCAGGAGTTAAGTTATATAAACAGCATGGCTGACCATTACAGCCACCCCTTTCAGGGTTTCACTTATGCCCAGGTACTCAGTGCGAGGCTGTTTCTCCCTACCCTACACAGACTGAACAGTTTGTCCAATGTCAAATTATCAAACCAGCTGATGAGGTGTGGTCAGAGAGAGTTTGGCAAGCCATTATACCCACACAGATTTTAACCAGGTGTTCAGAGAAGCCCATGACCATGGGCTTGACCATGCAAGACAAAGAACAGAAGTCTTCCTACAGACTCCAGCTTTGAGCAGAGTGTACCAAATGAGAACAGACCAACTCTGCATCTCACCACTCTGTGCCAAGAGTAAACCTTTAAATACACTCCCAGCACTTTTAAAGCTGTTACCTTCCTGTGTGCTCTATCTGATGCTGGGATGCTGTGGCACCTAATGCTTCTAAAGGTCAGATCTTTATATGCTAAGATAAGAAAAATCAATTTTAGTCCCCAAAGGTGGAATTGCTATTCAAAAGGGTTATCCTATGACACTGAAACAACACAGTAGAAAACAAGGTTCAGTACACACTCTTGTACTGCAGTAGTGCTGACACAGGTCACCTAATCCTGAGTTCTCTGAAGAACAGAACATGAGTATAAGACACAGTAAAGTTTTGAGATCTTCTTTCCATTTACCCCAGGAAAATACTTAAGGATTCCTACTGGGAATTCTGTACATATTTGTGGAGATGACAACAGGTCTGTCTTGCCAATACATTTGAAGTTGACAAGATCAACGGGAATTACCAGTTTTATGAGTCCAAAATATTTAATTTGACCTTGCTGAAGGTAACTGAACTCACATAGATGGATTTCGCAGGAGATGCAGGTGTGCATACTGCTTGACAAATAGTGGAGCTACACTTCAGTGAGAGGTTGAGGAGGATACATGTCACTTGACTGCAACACCCTCATTCTTTCCTGCTTCTGTTCCTGTGCAATGATATGGGTTAGCAAAGGTTTCCATCTGGAGACCCTACAGGCACAGCACACATAAATATAAATGGGTTTAGATGGTTTGAATCAGTAACAGTTATGAGAAACTCTTTAGTGGTGGGTAATCACAGGTCTACCACCCTGAAGTGAATTTTGCTGCCTATGAATTAGGATGGGGTTGTTTGCTTTTGAACACCTATAGAAAGCACTGGTCCCAAAGATAAATGCAAGTAGAACCTACTAAATCATTATTTTAGGCTGTTTTGTCACTCTCTGACATCTGAAGGCTTTCTAACATGCTGGGGGGAGAAGGAAGGAGGGGAGAAGATTGTGTACATGTTAAAATGAAAATTTAAAAAAATCAAACAATCAAAAAAAAAAAACCCACACAAATATTCACGTTATTAAATTTTTTAAATGTTCAAGACCCAGAAAACAGGGAAGTGAACCCCAGCACAAACTGAAAGTGCAGCCCAGCCTTTGGGACTCTCACCATAATATGCCTACTCAGCAAAGAGCTACTGCTTTACCAAACTGCTTTGCAGTGTGGAAAACAGTTACCTACAGCCAACACAGCATTCTGGCAAGCATTCTGCTGGTCCTATCTGTAGAGAACTTCTGAGACAGAAAAAAAAAAAAGGTGTCTTAACACTCTCTCTGCTGCACAGCTGCAGACCATAAGCAATGGGAATGCCTCTGCTCAGTCAGGGGACTCTTGAAGACTCTTCCTAACTCTTGATGCACTTCACCTTTGACATGTTGACCCCACTTCAAATATTCTTCCACTGAAGTAGGTCAAGTACTGCATAGAAAAGGGGGTTAGATTTCACTTGGACACCACCTCTTCGGGGGCAGATAGAAGCAAGTGAATTTTGTACTCTTACAAAAAATTTACTTTGTCAATAATGAAAGCAAGTGCATATAGAACAAGCCTGCTTTTGCACTGCTTGTATGCCAGGCCTACATTGTAGCTGAAAAACAAGCCAAGGAAAATCCTGAGTGTTAATTTACTCAGCCATTTTTAACTCATGAGGCTGACCATAAAGTGTAAAAACTTAACAGATGGCTGTCAAAGTCTCATAAGAAGTTAGATGTTTAAAACATGTCAATTCAGGTGAGGTAAGATATGACTAAGGCCAGATATAAAATATTTTCTCATACATTAGCTGTACCCTTCCTTGGTAGAAGTTCATTTGTCTCCACTGACTTCAGATTTAGTAATGTTTTAATTTTCCCATATAAAAATAAACAATACTTCCAGCATCACTGGGTGCTCACATTTAATTAAACAATGGAACTGAAGCTCTCATGTGAAATTACTGTCAGTCTGTCTGTTGTTATTTTGCAGTCCTGATTAAAGAGAGCTTTCACTTTGTCTCCTTCCAGGTATGACAATGAATCCCCACTGAAAGCAACTGGATGGCATCAAAGCAAAAATGACAAAAATCTGGTGGCTATGCACCTGTTTGCTCTAATTGCTTCCAATTATCCTGAAGAGGCTCTGCATGTCTGGGAAGCAATTCTTCCACAGAATAACAATGATTTTTACATATCTGCTAAGTTATCAACAGCCAAGCCCAAGGAATCATCAAACCTCTATCACATCTTAACTTCAAGTTCTGAACAGGGAGTATAGTCACTTTTGGATTCATTAGCCTATGGACAAAGAAAGGGAAGGCCAGGGTAGAAGCAGCATCCATAAATGCAAACATGATGGAGGCAGGAAATTGTATGTTGTTTCCAAAGTTAATACAGTGAACTGCAATGAAGTTTGCGGATATACTGTACCTATCAACAGCTGCATATTGTATTCTTATCAAACAATCAAGTAAATACTAGCAATGGGTCACCACCATGGAGATTGCCATGTGAAAAAAAAAAAAAAAAATTAGCCTATTACTTCTAGTAGCATCATTAAATGTTTCAATCTGCTTTGACATGTAAGACCAGGGAATAATTGTTACTCAGAGAAAGAAAAAAGTGGCTGCTGGTCCTAAAAGTACAAGATTGACTTGCATTACAAACATCATTATTAACTCAAAACTCCTGTTTTGTTTTCCTTTGTTCCTCCAAAAGGATAGAGATTGTACTGCTAAAACAGCCAGAATTACACTAAATGTGCAGGCTGTGGAAAACGTACCAATTATCCACTAACTCAAAATTGGGAAAAAAACTTGCTATTTAGCGTGACAGTTTATAAAGAGGGAGTGGACAGGTAGAGAACAAGAAAAATCTATTTCCCATCTATTTCACTGGCTAATTTGAAAAAGAAAAATAGAATGAGGAAAGAACAGAGAGACCAAACAGAAGAAACAAAGTGCAGGAAAAAAAGATGTCTAACAAAATTCAGGATCCTTTCCCAAACTTTCAAACTGAGGGCAGGTTAGAACCCATCATGTTCATTATCTGAACCACTGCCATAGTTGCAGGCAGAGGTAAGGTGACCACAAATCAAAGTGCAGTCTGGATGCTAAGTGACTGGTAAATAGGACACTGTTTTTCTGTGATGTGGCTTATATGGAGGAGAAGTTCCAGTATGTCCCCTTTTTGATATTTTTGAGTTAAAACTCTCTAGTGTTATTAGTCAGTCCTTGTAACAGTAGTTAATGTATCTCTAAAACTGCAAATCCAACAAACATTAGGTGCCCTGCAGTTTGTTAAACTTGAAAGCAAGCTCTGTGCTTTCCTTTTTCCCATGCCTGTGACCATCTGTGCACGGAGCAGAACCATCACACCCTGCTTTTGGCATGTCACACAACACAGCTCCTGCACAGCTGGACTTTGTTCCAGGCCACCCCTCCTCGGAGGAGTGCACAGCAGGCCAAGAAATATTCCTCACTCCACGGTTACCTTGCTTTAAATCTGCATAAAAGACAGAGAGGCCCCAGGCTCTACTACAGGCCATATGCTGCAGCATGACAGAAGAGTAGCTGCATAGTCTCTTGGTGCCAAATTGCTGATAACTGAGAGAGAATTCCTGACTCTCCTAGATCCCAGGACTGTAGCTTATTTACTTGGGTTTGGATGCATAGATGTGAGCTGCATATGGTCCCCATGGCCACAAACTGAGCTAGGAACAGAAATCAGCTTTTAGGAAATAGGTAAACAGCAGAGGCAGGTAGCCCTAGGAGGGAAGCAGCACAAAGCAAAGCCATACAGATTCTGCATACAGGCAGCACCAGCTTCATTATTAGAAGCCAAAATTGCTAAGAGCAAAATAAGTCAGAGAATCCAATTTTTTCAGCTTAACATCTGGCCAGGCTGAAGACCTCAGTGTATTTACACTTCAGGTGACATTAAGCAGATGAAAATAACTGTGCATGACATAGTCCACACTAGGTGAGACACCAGGTTTGGGACAAGTAGTTCATCTGCTGACAAATGCAGTTACAGACAGACTGAATCTCCTAGGAAAAAAAAAAAAATCACGTGCCAATTAAGGATTTTTTGTCCAAACCAAAAGATGTTTCATCTGAAAACATAAGAAGTAGTTCAATTTCTAAAACAAAAGATGGGTCCTTTTTATTCCAAAACTACTATATGCTGGCTTTGCTATATCAAGTTTTTTAAAACTGAGAAAGTATGCTCTCTGTAGTGCCAACTTGCCTAAACCTGGCTTGTGTAATACCATTGTTGATGGAATCATCAGTGTTGTCTTAAAGCATCACGCACAAATTACTCTAAACGTCAGAACAAATTAGAAAGCTTCCTCTGCCTTCCTGAGTGACTTTCATCTCTAATGTTCTCATTTCTCCCTTTTAGATCAAGTGGCAGAACTGGGGCTTATTTAGCCCTAGATAAAGCACTGTCCTCCAGGGTGACAGAATTGCAGTTTACACTACAATTAGGAACAACTCTACGCACCTACATTAATGGAGAAACCGATCGACTACTTACTGTTCTTCTTGTACATCAGGATTTCAAAGGAGTTCATCTCATAGTTCTCAAATGTTTGCCGGACCTTGTCAATTGTATCTTTGTCTGTCAGCTCTCCATACATAAAACTGCAAATAAACAGAGAAATTCAAGTCAGATACCAGACACAAAGCCATTTGTTTACCATGTAAAAAGTACCCATTTAGAAATGGCTCTTCTTTGATTTTGTTTCACCTGGAAAGCATACTTGACAGATGTAGCCCCAGGAGATAAAAGACAAAACTGGAATAAACAGATTACTTTTCTCCTCAAGCAACAGGCACAACACTACAAGCTATTTAACAGAAAATAAATCTGTTCTCAAATACCTGCAGGTGCTGCTTTTTTGCATAACTTCTGCTCTGTGATATCCTGATAACTTGCAAAATCCATCATTGCTGTAGACAATGGGCCAATCCACGATCTGGGCATTACCCAAGACAAAATTAGTATCTGTTTGAAAAAACACATCAGTTAGACATTAGTCAAAGCTATGGTTGCATTAGAGGAAATACTTATTTCAGAACACAATCCCACTTGCTTCAGTCCCTGCACAATTTTCCCAGATATCATTCCCACTGCAGTCAACAGGATTATTCCTGGTTTTAATTTAGGTAAATTTTTATTTTTAAAAAGTATTAATTACTCAGACAGACCATAAATAACACATGATGGTTAAGCAGGTAAAATTCATCTCTTGACTGAGAACAGATCCACCAAACCATTTCCCTCTGTGCCACATGCACTGATCCATCACCACATCCAGTTTGAATGTGAAGCCTCTCACAGGTGGGCAAAGCAACACGTGAGCAGTAGCTCTCCTCCCTGAATGCAGACACAGTGGCTCCTTCAACACTGCCTTCACTGCTGGCCACACAAGCTCAAACACTTGTGTACAGCACAGCACTCCAAGCAGGACACCAAGAACTAGGTCTAGCAACTACACCAGTAGAAGGAACTCCTTGCTTGCAATACAAGCCAGAAGGAGTTTCAATCAGTACAAGAAATCAAACTAAGCAGGATTCACACCTCCACTCTTGCTGGACTTGTGTGTGCCACATTTTTTATGACTGCCAACTCAAACCCACACCTGTGCCAAGACAGACAGCAGTGCTGCTCCCTGGGCACTGGCAGGCAGCAGGAGATGGTGGCTCCTGTCACAGCTGCAAAGACTCTCTGGCTTTTGAAAGAAAGGATGGGCAGTCACATGAGATCAAGAGGCACTCATTTTTAAGGAGAGCCCTTGCGGGAGTCCACCACACTGTCTGTTTTTCAGTATCAACTCCCAGCTGCTCACACATCCATAGTTTAGTTTGTTTCAATTTCCCCTTTCAAAATCTTTCACCCCAAACTTCAAGTGGGTTTAAATAAAGCAGTCCTGTAGCGAGCGAAATTCATTGCCCAATTCCACAAGCATGATTAAGTGTGTTTTTATACACTCTTTAGGGTGAAATTCACCAGTAATATAACTTCAGGATATTTTAGCTTTGTTTCTCACAACCTCTTTTAAATACCATGGGTTCTGCATAGTTGAAGTACTTTTTCCCCAAAACAACACACCTCTATTACCCCTTCCTATGAATTAGTAAACCAAGTAATTTCTCACTGCTAAAGCAAGTGATTTTGAGTGTCTTATTATAAACACTACATTAGACTGTGTTAGGATATTTTTAAATTTCATCAGGAAGTACAAAAAATTACCAAAAAAAGGCAAATACAAATGTTAGGCCAGGTCCTGACCTGATCTGAATGGTGTTATTTCACCCATGAATTGCTTAAGAATTGCTTCTCAGTCCCTTCCCTTCTCAAAAGGAAACTTTCCCATCTCTCCACTTCCTAAAGAGCTCCTGCTAAGGAATTGCCTGCCTTTCACACTTAAATCTTATTGTCTTCAGATAAATAATCTCTTGGGGTTTTTCATTAAAGGCTATATAGGACACATTTCTGATAACCATCACTGTGATAATCCTACTTTATCTAGCCTTGCAAGGCTTCTGTGAGTTACAACAATGGTCTTGTCTCCTATTTACAGGTGGAAACAAAGACCTAAATCCATAAGGGAATTTAAGCTCCAAAAGGTGAGACTGTAACAGTCTAGTTCCTAGATGCCCAGCTCTCAAAGACTTTGGAGCTGGAAGCTCTGTGAGCAGTGTCAGAGAGGTGAACTGAAAAACTTTAGCACAGCAAATAGAAATCCGACCAAGTTAAACCACAGAAAACAATGAAAAAGGGGGATATTTTAAGGTTGGGGTTTTTCCCCCTTTCCTATGTTTGTTACAATACCTAATATTTTAACATAAGCCCAGTTCTCAAAGATAATACTCAATTCTTTGCCATTATTGCAGGAGCTGAAGAATCACGTTCCCACTTATGCTTTGGCCCAGCAAAGCCTAATATTTTGGGACTGGCAGTTTCCAAAGGATGCACATAGAACATGCACACATTTCTCTCCCCCAACAGTAGTTCTCCTAGAAGATGTAGGCTACCTTAGGGCAGTGAAAGCTCAACCATTATTTCAGCTCTTGAATGACTTGCTCTAATCATCAAGTTACCACAGTGACTAGATGTCAACATCCTCACCATGTGAGTTTTTAAGTCAGCGAGTTGGCTACTGTATTTTATGCACCCCTACTAGTCAACACTGGGTGAGCCTCTTTAGCATGTAGGGGTACAATGTTTCATGACAGTCCAGGTTGGGTTTAGTCATGAGTTAGAAGCAAGCTGAGACATCTTTATGTACCCATAAAGCTTTAAAGGAAAAATTTTGCACAACTATCAAACCAAAAAACAAGTCAGAGATTTTTGATGATCCCACTGTTTCATAAGTGTCTTTCCCTTCTAGCTAATTCCAACTTCACGCATCTTGACCTTTCTTTGATCTGGGCTTTACGTAGCTGACAAACACACCTCATTTCTTCAGAAGTGTCTCTGACAAGTGTTCTGCCTTTGTGAATGCTGGCAAGACACAGCATAAAATAAGGACTCCCACTTATAACTTCACTGCATAGCTTGTTCTGACAGACAACCCAGAGGTAGAAGGGCTGTCCTCATTGCTATCATTTACATTCAATTGCATTGACATCCACGACAATGTGCTGCTTGGGGACAGCTCATAATCTGTTAAAATTTTTTCCTAACATAAGAAAATACTGAATAACATCCAGTGAGGCAAGTACTGCCATTCCATCTGCAGGGACACAGGGTCCCAGAGGCCAGGAAACAGCTGTGGCTTTGTTACACAACAAGCATGAGGAATGCTCTAGTGAACTCTGAGTATCACAGAGCTGAGACTCTTGGGGACTCACAAGTGGGTCAGCAAGGCCAGGAAAGGAGTTGGCCAGAGGAAGACCATGAAGAAATCCACTGTTAAATTCTCTTCAAAGACAGGAATGAAATGGACATGTAATAGCAGCAGTTTAGTGACTTGAAGCACCTCTTTGAAAGGACTCAGTGAACTCCCCTACCTGGAAATCAGTTTCTATCACAATGGCAGCTGTGTCAGCAGTGTTGCCAGGCCCAAGAAGAAGATGGCCCTTCTTTTGAGCTCCAAGAAAGCCTGAGCTAGAACTGGAAAGGGCAGGCTCATATAAAAGACCTGGGCTTCTGGCTTGTGTTGCATTTGGCACAATCTGAACAAGAGGATTGGGAGGCAAGGAAACATGCAGAGGTGCAGCATGGAACACAACATGCTGCAGAAACACAAGTAAGATCTGTAGCATCACAAAGGCAGCACAATTACTTGCATGAGTAGGGCAGGCTTCTGCAGCATAGATCACTTTGTGAAGTGCATCACTTCATATTTTCTAGCCTGCATTTTCCCTAGGTTAGTTCTGCTCACTGCAGTATACCCACGTCAGCATCTATACACTCAAATGTCAGATCCAGTTTGGGTAATCACTTTAAAGTAGACATGGCCACTTAAAAGCAACAAGAAAAACATTTTAACTCCTTCTAAAATGTAAGAATGGATTTCACTCAGTCACTGAAACCAGTACTTTCCTCCGCTCAGAAAACAGACCATCACAGAAGAATCAGAAAATGTCGTTCTAAATAACCTTGGTCCTTTTAACAGTAACAATCACAAGTGTCTAGTGCATCCATTTTACCAAAACTACTCTATCTGCTGAATCCTGCCATTACATTTAGTACTTTGTTTAACCAAAACTGTCCATTAGCTTCCAAAATTCCTGTAGATAAACTGCACTCACAGACATTTATCTGCCCTGGACTAGCTCACTGAGGAGTTGTCACCTCCTCACATGAGGATGGAGCAAGTTACTGAAATGTTTTCCCCCTACTATTCATTGCCCTGCACAGCTACATATTCACTCCCATTGCATCCCAGCCCCTCCTGTAACATGGATCTTGCCAGCTGAGACCCTCCCAGCTCTTTCCAGAGGCCAGCACACAGGTTCTACTTTCCCTGTCTCACCAGTGATGCACAGGTCCTCTTCTGGGACACACTGGCAGAAGGTCAGAGACCAACAGCCAAACATATTCCCATAGGACCGCCAGACACGTTCCCACATTGAAGGTGTTCCCTCATTGCACAGAGGAAGCCAAGGGAAAACTTCTGCCCAGGCAGGTGTAGTGCAGACCTCGGTTACAAGAGAGGCTGGTGCCCACTGCACTTTCCCCTATTTGGGTCAGTCAGATCCTCCAGGGTGCTTGGGTTTGTGTAGTGCACAAATGTGATTTAAATATATTAATGTATTTCCCCACAATCATTGCACAAATACAACACTCAAAAGGTTTGTTCCCAATTTATTCCCCTCTCAGGAAAAGGAGAACCAGGCTCAGCATGGCGGGAAGACCTGCTCCTCACCAAATGGGAAGGGGAGAGGGAGAGGATTGCCCTCCTCATTCCAGACCACAGCCTCCCTCATGCTGGTTGATGACAGCCCTGGTTATTGAGACCAGCAGGTCTTTTTTTATCCTGTCTCAAACTCTTCCCTGGGATCTTTAGGGGAGCAAACCTAGTCCTTTAGCATTACCAAGCACCAACCACTTCTACAGCAGAACTAAAAGAACTGCACATCACATGTGTCTCTTACCCTACCCATGGAACAGGGGTGGAGGATACAGCTGCTGCTGCCTGAGCTGGGCACAGAGCAGCAGAGATGCTGTGTCACAGCCAGTGTAAGAAATGTGCAGCAGGCAAAAATCATGTGCCACTGTCATAGCAGTAAAGATTGTATCATACAGCTTAAGGACAAGGGACACATGGTATCTACAAACTTCTGACTCTGCATAACAAACAGCATCATTTGGATACTGGGGAGAAAAGAGATTGCTTCATTTCTGTCTAATTTCTTCCCAGAGCATAGAAATCAAACATTGTGTATAAGTAGGCCTGTCAAAATTGCTAACAAAGGATAGGTATGTATGAATTTTTGCTAATGTTTAGTCTTAGCTTTGAAAAAAAAAGCAAACCAGAAGCATTTAGTCACACTGATTAGTTACATTGTTCAAATGTAACTTCTGAGATCAAAATATGGCCCTAAGTCAGTACAAATAAGTAACACTGAATTTCAAGTGCTTATTCAATCCTTTCTTTGCACACATGGGATTCGAGACGTGCACTTCAGGGACCAAACACATTTTCACCCTAACAGAAGTGGTGTAACTGTAGTCAAAGCAAGTGCAGACCTGCTCAAATGACAGAAAGACTATTCATATGGTAGAATAAAATAAATAGGAATAATTCTGCTCCTCCACCCACATCCTCCTGTAAGACCGCGTGGTGTTACATGAATACTCACATTCACTCAGCATCTCCTTGTATTCATTCCTACAGTGGAAGTGGTTCAGTGCTTAAATATCCCATTGAACAACTTGATCTCTCTATAGAATAATGATACAGTGGCCTCAAAATTATCCATCCTTAATATTGAGGTCAAAATTTTTAAGCTCACTGTAATACAAAAACCATAAAACTGTACATCGGTTCATTTGGGCTGTTTTATAAAAGTTTTATATAACTATTTATTTAATTTTCAAAACAAAATGCATTTTAAAGTTCTTTGGTTGCTACAGCATGAACACAATTCCCTAAATACAGACATTCCATGTTTATTCAAACATGACTTACACTGGCATGTGTATTCCAGAGCAAAGTGCAAGTTGAAAAGAATTATTGAAAAATTTATATCATCGTTCTTTCCACAAATAACGAGACTCCAACTAAAGCAACAACTTCAAGTGAGTCACTTTAAATCATTACAGAAAATGAATGCTAATTGCAGCCAGCAGAATAGACAAAAAAATTACCTTTTCCATCTCAACATTCTTACTTTGCATTGTTATAGGAAATATTTCACTGTAGGCATCTACCATGAGAAAAGTTTAAATTGAAAATAATGCATCATTCTAACAGCTATAAAGTCTTCATAATTATCAATATTTTTTAAAATAAAACAAATTACTGCAGAATAACAGAAGAAGAATAGTGAAATGGCACCAAAAATGTGCCAAAAGTGGCATATGTATTTTATGGATAGCATGATTTGTCAGCTTTCCTTGAAGTACTATCCATACTGAGAAACTAAAAAAAATCCAACATAACCTCCCCAAAAATAAACACTAAAACACAAATCCCACAACATTTACACACATGTGACGTTAGAGTGAGATAATTAGATGATTTTCAGAAATGAGAAAGTTCCTCAGTTGGTAACAGTCAGACATTGCACCACTCTTATTAAAGGACAAAAACACTGTTTAGCAGTGAGACTTCATCATTCAGCTGTTATGGGGGTTTGTTTTCCCATCCCATATGATCTGAACACTAATCCAGAAAAAGGCATACTTTAGTTGCATCGATTATGAGTCTTTCTTTAAAGAACCCATTTGATTTACTGATTATATCCTTAAAAGTATTTGAGACAAGACCTACCTCCCTGCTCACTTTTATCTATGGATTACAAAAACGCATTAACCAATTCTCCAATGAACGGGTTTCATTAAGATTGTTTTACAATCCTGCTCTGGGATTTAATGTAAAACTGGATTGATACACTGATTTATCACAGAAGAACTTACTGAGCTTTCAGAACATTAATTTTAAAGCACATTACCTGTCATCTCTGTGCTGTACACTTTTTTCCTTACTATCTATAAAAGTAATTTTAACAAAATTAGGTCATACATTTCTAAACGCATAAAGGCACACATTCAAAACTAGACTTCTAGCCTACTAAAAGCCAGCAGAAAAAAACCACACCATTTTATATTCAATTCCAGTGATACCCAGACAAAAAGATTGTCAATACTGAACAAGTATTTCAATGTACTGACCAACTGTATGAAAAGCATGCATGAAAATACATGTGTCTCCACTGTTAACGTGGGAAAGAAGGAGGATCAGGAAGCAATAAAACCCTTTGTTTCATTCTCTTAGGGAAAATGTCCTTAACACAGAACCTACAAGCTGTTCTCTTGCAGTTTCTGAAGGTCTCCTGTTTTCATTCCTCATTCTCCATTAAGTTTCCTCTGCATTTCTCTCTGGCTGAACACAAAACCAGTCTTTCAGTTTCAGAAGTGTTTACAATAAAGTTAATTTCTCTCCTAGGTTCAGATGATGGTACAAGGTTAGCATGCCCAGGATGCAAAATGTTTATTGTACTGGGACTTTACAGCCCGTAATGAAAGCAATGCCATAGATCATGCAAGTGTCTGTTATACTCAAGATCTATGTCTGAAGGTGCTTTTTCTTTCTCTCTACAGGCAACTCTGCATTCTCCATCAAAAGATGCAGGTTTGCTTCCATAACTAATGTCTCCTTAGAGTGTTCCCAGGGATTCTGTGAAAGGAAAATTAAATTCGCACAAGCCTTATGCCTTCTAACTTCCCCTTTTTCCAACTTCCTTATTTTGTCCATAAATCAGAAAAGTACCTGTGCCTTCCATTGAAATTCCAAAGCCATGTAAACACAGGACTTACTTTTGCCATCCTTATATATGCACAATTACCACACATCTCAATGAGAATTTTGACCAAGAAAGGACTGAAGAATTCAGCTGGCATTTACATAAATCAAAAACTATTTTTGTCTCCAGATATTGATAAAGCATTGCAATATCACAAATAACCACTATCCTCTACAATAAACTGCACCAGTTGAATTGGGTGCCCTGGCCATGATCCAGGCTTATAACTGTTATTATTACAGTGCTTGTATACTGTGGATGTATTACATTACCAAGAAAAACATTAATATCACATTAGCAGTAACCATCAGGGGCTAGTGATTCTTTATATACTGCACTGTGTTACAGCATGGGCTCATTTTCTGTCCCACTGGGTGTTCTGGTCTTTAAATATTTCAATGCTTCAAAGAAATTTTTATCAACCAACCACTGCATGCAACATTTATTTTTCTAGCTCTGCATGGCTAGTATAGAAACACAGATTTTAAACATTAAATACAAGATGATCAGAATTATGCTGTCCCTCATTTCAAAGGAGGGCAAACCTTAAGCTCACACTTCATCCAGAAGGTCTTTGTGTGAGAAGAAATCACAGAGGACCAGACAAGGTCCACAGGTCTAGGAAGATGACACGTTACATGTTCTTTCCTGTGCGTGTTACCCTAAGGCCATCCCATCCTCTCTTTACTCCAGTGGGAAGGAAATGCTTTGCAGCTCTAACCCCAGCACAACTCTTCTGGCTGGCATTCAGTGCATGAGAACCTGCCTCAGTTGATTTGCAGCCTGTGAAGGAGCTCTCACTCCTGATAACTCTGAATTAGACGATCCAGACCAAGGGAGTTGGAGGTGTGTCTTGCTGCAGAAGGTGTGCTATAAACATCAGTCAAATTTTAACCCTAATGGAAAAAACCCTGAACTTGCATGCCTAAGTACACTGCTACTACCTCTAGCCATAGAATGTGCATCAGCTCACCAGTCCCACATCTAACACAAAAGGCTGTCTAAAGAATTCCTTGTTAAAACTACTGGTAAAATAATGGCGGAATTAGTGCTGTCCTTAGAGCAGAGCTTGCAAAAGAGGCTGCATGCCTTTGTTATCACCATACAGCCCCTTTCACTGAGGTAACATCCCCTGCCCCAAAACACACTTTCCTCAGTCCACCCATGACTGATGATACTCATATCATGTACAAGTTCTTCATCTGAAGCACTCAGTACATTATCTCTGTTCAATGACAAAATTCCTCTCTTTTCAAAGGGAATCCTCCCCAAATTAGGAACATTCCTATATCTGTATCAACTTAATATCTGTTGGCACTACTCAACTTGCTTGCATGTGCCAGCAAATACAAGCTTGACAGCAAGCCCAAGGTTTATTTGGCAAATCCCAAACGGCGTAGATAGTTTCATTGTGGGTCACATTACTACCCAATTGAACAAAACCAAGAAAGGAGAGCCAAACCTCAAGCTTTATGGGCCCATTTAAGCACTCATCCTGTGGGCATCCCAAATCATCTCAATGGCCAAGTAGGCAGGACAAGATGAGATGGGCAACAAGGAACTGGCATGTTTCCATACTGCCCCCGTGCTGGTCAGCACAGCCCTGCCTCAGCATGAGAAAAAGGAGTCTATCCTTGTCTCTTCAAACACATGAAGGTTAGAAAAACTGATTCATCCAACATTGGTATGTGACAGCATCACATTTACAGCAAAGCTGGATTGGGTCCAGCAAAAACTTGAAGGCACAACACAGAAGAAACAGGCTTCTAAACCTGAGTCACTTACCTAAGCTTATCCTAGTATGTCTGAACTGTGCACCATTTCCTACCAAGCTTAATCTAAAAACTTGTATTGATTCCAGTCCTCAGGGCTTGCTGAGCATTTGGAAATAGAGTGCTGTCATTCTACCTGTGCTGTCTGGCACCACGCTCTGTTATGACACCTTCTTAATAATGGGGGAAGAGAAGAACAAACAGAGCATAGCTTCTGCTGCATGATTCCCCCCATCTCCAAGCCTCAACTGATTTATTGCATCAAGGCTTTGGCACTGAAAGCCAAAAGAGGAAATTGGTTTTTAATGAAGAAAATAATCTACAAAGTCGAGACCGTTTTGAGAAAAACCTTCAATAACTGTTGTTGGAAGATTAGAGAAGCAGCCTGAATGTGATGACATGCAACATTCATTTTAAAATACATTAAAAAAAAATAAGAGCGCAAGATTCGCTGTAAGACCGGAGAGTAATTTTTTCAGGAATGCAGCCTTCAGCTCCCTCCCTTCTACAGGAAAGTTGCAGAGAGAAATAACCTATAAAAAGAGCCTCATAATTTTGTGTGAAAATAAGGTTTTATCAAAGGCTAGTTCTCCAATAATACTACCTAATTTAAAAAAATTGAAAATCATTCTTTGCATCATTTGAGTTTTTAGCTGCTTATCAAGAGGGTTGTCTTCGCCTTATCAGAACAAACTGACTATGTTTTTAATTAATTAACTCGTCTTGTTCAAAAGAAGCTTGATCCTGCATATTCTCAACCATACTACAAGTTCTTAATCCCTGAAGCAACCCCACTGAAGTCAGTAGAAGCATTAAAAATGGCACAACTTAGGCTCGGGGCTTTAAAAGAAATGCACATGCCTAGGTTAAACAAATCCATGAATGCTTGCATGGTCGCCGGCTTACAGAGGGAGCAGCTTTTGGTAAGTCCCTAAGTGAAAGAATCTGGATAGCATTAATACATATTTGCATGCAATTGTGAAATTCGAGGCATTTTCCACTCCACAGTTTTCCAAGAGACAGACCTGGTTACAGTGCACTAGGAGAAAAAAAAAGAAATATCTGCCCTCAGCCCTCAAAATGGCAAACTCTCTCCTCACTTACGACAAACCTTCCCTCTCAACTCGGGCAGGCAGCCCTGGCCGATGCCCCCGCACCGGGTTCACTCTGCCCAGGGACCATCTTGAATCCCCGCATCTCCTCCCGGTCCGGAGCCGCCGCCGCCCCCGCCGCTC
>VXBB01019261.1:338787-352949 GCA_013399915.1 Illadopsis cleaveri
CGGCGCGGCGCCGCCAGCTCCGGGAGCGCTCGGCCCGTCCGTCCGTCCGCGGCGGACCGCGCCTTCCGCCGGCCTCTTCCCCCGCTCAGGGGCGGCTGTCGCCCTGCTCGAGCCCTCGCCGGCGCGCCCCGGGGGATGAGAAACATGGAGTGCTTAAAGACCGCTGACAAACTCCCGGCAGCCGCTCTCTAGGCGGCGGGAGGCACTGCCATATCCCACCCCGGGTAGGTCGCCGCGAAGATCCACAGCCTTTGCTCACTGTCCTCATCCCCGGGTCGCGCTTCACGCTTCCCTAGGATGATTTCTGTTAGAAGGCTACCTAGTATTATGTGGTCAAACTGATTAACAGTTCCGTGGAAGCAACGAGACAAACTGTTTAAATTACCTGACACTGATAGGTCTTGAACACCTTGAGATATTTTAACTGACATCAAGTTTTCATTCAGAGATTAATCGATTTCATTCTTCCCCCCTACCAATCTATCTGTAAATGGAAAATACTCAGATCTTTTAAATTTAAAAGGCGTATTTTTTCTTGTTGGCACTGGCATTTACTTGCTGGAATGCCTCATTAAGTGTAACACCTTCAAGCTCCACAGCTCAAGACATATTGGAGAAATTAACATGTTTCTGCATGTTCATGTGCTTGAGGAAAAGCTATTCCTCACAGCGCAAGCAAATAAAGTATGGCAAACACGATGGCCTGTGTCACCTGAGATTTTAACCACTACCACTGTTCCCACAGAATTCTGGCACTGCCCAGCTTGCTCCCTCCTGGGTAAGGCTTGGGCCAGGACCACAGCACAGCCAGAAACCACAGTCAGGTTCAGCACAGCCACGCATATGACCCGATTCAGCCACACAGTTGTGGCCAAATGCTAACAGTGCCACAACACTGCCTGAAAAGTCTGATCTCACTGCCACCAGCCTCCTGCCTCCCACAGCATTTTTAAGAGTGTGAGACTCGAGGGGTGAAGGCAGGTGACAATTTCATTGCAGCAGGAGCTACAGATCGAGTCCCTGAGCATCCTGGTGCCAGCAGTGCCTCACACAGCCGGGCACCTGGGAAACTCCTAGAGCCCCCCTGCCCCAGCTAGCTGCCAGGCAGGAATTAGCTGCGCCACAGAAGCCTCTTTTAAACTAGTGGTTATCTGCATGCTGGACACCTCCATTTGCTGCCAGAGAGGCAGGTTAGGAGAAAAAAAAAATCAAGTGCCTGAAGCTGCAAGAAGACCACTAACTCTCCCTGAAATGCTGGGATTTAAAAGAGACCATAGAAGCATTTATTTGCATCTTTACACATCTAAGTATCCTTAACAACCATCCATACAATGACCCCAGCTTATTTAGTTCCTGCTACCTTCAGCAGCATAGGCCAAACCTGAAGAGATTCTAAACTCTCTGACAAAATTGTAAATGTAGCCTTTGACACTGAATTTACCCAACTGCTAACAGCCAAGAGTGAGGTTTGGAAAACTGGGATGCAGAGTAGTGTTCCATTATTCCTCAAAGCCACTGTGCCAGAGGAATAAGTGCATGCTATCCTAGCTTCTGCTGGGTGCTGCAGGAATATCTGTGACTTAGGAGACACCTGGCAGCTGACGTACATTACAGGAATTTTGAGGCCTTTAAAGGAAAAAGGTTTTAAACTGAATCAGCAAGTACACAGAAGTGGGAACAAGGTGACACAAGAGTAAGAAACTGAAGACTTTTTTCTGAAACTCTGAAAACTTTTTTCTGAAATGAAGTGTGGGCTGGCTGCAGTTTATGTTACATTGCGTGGTCCAGTCTCTGATTACCTAATTTATGAGTGTCATGCTTAATCCTACAAGTTTCATGTCAAAGGTACTATTTTATCTACCCTGTAACATTGCAAATGACTAAAATGCTATAGAAAAGTGTGGTGGGTTGACCTTGGCTGGATGCCATGTGCCCACCAAGCCACTCTATCACTCCCCTCCTTAGCAAAATAAGATGGAAAAACACCCTTGTAGGTCAAGAGAAGGCAGGTTACTAAAGCAAAAGAAAAAAAAGTGTGCACACAAGCAAATGAAAAAACCAAAGCTTTTATTATTTATTCCCCATCAGTGAGTGATGTCTTGCCATTTCCCAGGAGGCAGGGCTTCAGCACACACAGTGGTTGCTCCGGAGGATAAACACTGTAAATAACAAATGTCCCCCCTCCCCCCTCCTTTCCTAAGTTTCTGTATCTGAGCAGGCATCACAGGGTATGAAATACTCCTTTGGTCAGTGGGTCAGCTGTCCTGGTTATGTCCCCTCCCAAGATTTCGTCCACCCCCAGCCACCTGGTGAGGGGAAGATGATGGAGTGACAGTGCTGCTGCTGTGCCAGCACTACTCAGCAGCAGCCACAACACTGGTGTCTTATGGGCACCTTTACAGCTGCCAGTGCACAACACAGCTCTGGGGGCTGCTTGGGGAAAATGAACTCCATCTCTGCTAGACTCAGAAACAAATGGAAGATTTCTCCTGTATCTCCTACCTCCTTTAGATTTTCTCCCCTCTGCAAAACATGATTCTTGCCGGCAGTATGAATTTTACACCACTAGAGCAGAAGGACACTGTGATAATGTTTTACTGTGATTATTCTGAATTCTATACTCATTCTCTCACCATCACTGGTAAATTTTGCAAATGATACAGAGCTGGAGGTAAAGCCCCACTTGAAGCAGGACACATACACTATCTGACTTCATTACCAGTGGGTTCTCCAGCTTTCATTTTTTTGGAAGTTGAAAACTGGAGTTGCTTAATTTGCATGTTTGCTACAGCCTACTAGACAGAACTAAATACCTAACACTTTAATTTAAGGCTAAGATAAAAGCGTGTTATAGAAGACATTCATCTGTTTTGCATTTCAGCCTGTTCTCTCCTGAACAAGGCCCTAGGTCAGGACATGTAGGATCAATCATCCCAGTAAGTGACCATTCCTTGGCTGCAGAGCCTTAATCTCCTGTTCCATGGTCGCACTGAGCAGCTGCTGCTGCAAAAGGGACAGATTTGCCTTCATCTAAGCTGTGCGTATTTGTCACCCCACTGAATTGAAAAGTAGCCTGAAAAGGGCAGCTAAGACACATCCCTCTTTGGCAGCAGCTTGTGTTTGCATCAACCTATTTACTAACACAACTGTCAACTTCCAGTGCTCATACACACAAACACCTTGAAAACATCAGTTCCAAGAATTAATTTGTGGGAAGGTCATTTAACCCCACAGCACCTCTGAAATAAAAACACTGGAACTGGACAGAGCTCACTTCTTTCACTTTGTCACACGGCTCACCCTTGGAGATACTAAGGTAACTTTAAAAACTTTCCCTTTGTCAGCCATTAGAGTCTCTTGGCAATCTGTTCCAATATCTAACAAATCTTGTGAGAAAGCTTGTCCTAAAATGTCACTAAGTCATCTGGTCTATGAAACCAGTAAAAACTCTTCCTTCTGCAGTCACAAAAATCACTAACCCTTTTGCAAGTTTTCAAGCACATGAAAAGTTGCTGTAATGCTCATCTGTCAACTCTTGCTGCCTCGCAGCCTGGACAAACCCAGTTCTTCTGAAGTTGCACAAGGCTTCTGCTGTTAGACTCTGCCAGTACTTTGGGACTTGTTATTTCACTGCCACAGCATCAAATGGGTAAAGAAACATGGTAGTTAACAACATCTCATAGGCTAAGAATTTAGCTAGTTTATATTGAAAAGAACTGGTTTATTTAAGGTCTTTTTGATTTCTTCTCTGTTTTGCACACTTCTTTTTGCTCTGTGTAAAAAAACTGTCAAAAATAAGAATCATAATACAGCTATAACAAACTACCACCAACTCTGAAAATAAAACGAGCATTCAATCTTTAAATTTACTTCAATTTGTATACAACCATTTGGCTTTTGATAAGCTGTCAAAATAAAATACATTAATTGATAGAATAACAAATTACAGAAGGTAATACACAAGTTACACTGCCATAAGATACTAAACAACAACAAAAAAAATCTGAATTCCAACTAAGATGGAGAAACAATTATAACTTTATTTATTTATTTTTACATTCAATCAATAAAGCAGTCATTATTGTACAAATTCTTACTCCCAAAGGAATGCAGGCAAAGGCCTTCTGTTAAGTAATAACATCCATGAATACTTATTTGCTTGTGATTAACCTTATTTGTTATCTTGTGGGAAGAGCAATGAGAAACAAAAGTTCTTACAACTAAGGCAAGTCAGTAGTTTAACAAGCATGTGTACATCAAAAGGAAAGAATTTGAGAATATATCTGTGCATCTTACTGAAACAGTTCCATTTATTTCTACACTATCTCAAGACACCAGTAAAGTTCACCCTGAGGTTCCTAAAGGTCCAATTATTTCTGGGGTCTAAAATAAACTCAAAGGAATAACCAGTTGTACAGCAGACTGTAGACCTAGGAACCAAGGTATGTTAGTATTTTCAAGAAGCCACAACAAATTTGTCAAACAACAAATATTGACACTTTTCTAGTTATGGAAATACTGAATTTCCTCCAGACTTCTTATGGGTAACAATTATGGGAAAATAACTAAAAAAACCCAATGTTCTGAAAGGAAGAAAAAAAAAAATCTCAAAATAAAACTGATGAGGCAGTACACAGCCAGTTTTTATTTATACATCTAACATTTGGAGTGTGGGCTAACAGGGAGGAACTGTTCCTTCTTAAAGAACACCTCAAAAGGGCATAGAAAATTTTTCCCCATTTGGACAGCATGTCCATCTCCATTTATTTCAATAGGAGGAAGCATCCTGGATTTCCAGAGTTAGGGAGGGGAAAAAAAAAACAAACCCAGAACCCAACATAAAAGTCCCCATACATCTTGTTTGGGACAACAGCTATTATCACCCTTCCCCTCACTGCAGCTGTGTCTAGCCAATACTCTTGGCTCAACCCTGTCCTGACCTGGCCATAGTCTCTCCCAGTCTCAGAACAGAGGCAGTGACCTGCTGGTGCTGTTACTCAGAGAAGGGATAGAAAATACCCAGAGTTTCTTTGGTTCCAGGTTTGGTGGGATTTTTTTCATTAACACTTCTATTGGTTTTTTTCACTGGCCTCATTTTTCCTGTGTCTCTCGATCAATATAAAACAAGGCAAAATTAAGCAGTTTGGATGCAGTTTGCTTGAATTTTAACAGAATGCAGTGCCCTGCTAAGTAATTGTAACAAATAATTTTATTTGCATGCCCTGTCTACAATAAGCCTAGCAACCCATAGTTCTGGGTGATTGTTTTTTGTAAAGCAGCAAGGAGCTCTGCAGGCTGAATTACTGTATTGTTACTAATTGCATCTTTATCTCTCAACTGTTGTCTAGTAGTCTCTAATATAACAATATTTTTAAAAGCCACTTTTAATCCTATGTTTTCATTATATACTGTCCAAAGAATAAAACTGAAAATCAGATGGTTTAGGATCAGATTCAGAAAAATAATTCCTAGTTAAGAATATGCTTGTGCTAGCTAGCAGACCCTCTTTTTTTTTTTCTGTGTATTCTACTATATAGCATTTCCCAAGAATGTAATAATACAAAGAATTCCTAAACAATACTGAGTCAGACTCCTCAGATTATAATATAACCTAAACTCTTTGGCAAATTGAAAAAGCCCAGCAGTCTTAAAAGCCTCATTGTTTGTTTTCTGGACAGAAGCATCCTACCTGTGAAGCAGACAGTGGTACAGGCACTGCTAGTGTTTCCTTCCAAGCTGCCTCTGCAAGAAACACCTTGAAGAGTACCCAGCATAAAACTGTCCTCAGCACAGTGAATAAGTTTCTTGCACAGAGCTTACAGTTTATAGGTTTTGCCTTACCTGTACTCAGAATTCCTGCTTTGAAGTCACATATTGTATAAAGATTCTTACCTTAAGACTTTACCATACCAGTTCCTTGTACTTTTTCAGTTACGGAAGATTTATCAAAAGTCAGAAATCAACCTCTCCTCAAAAAAATGCTCCAGAATAGAGAATGAAAAAAAGCAGACTAAACTCTTCTCACTTTATTTCATATTTTTCCTGAGTTTAGCATTTCATCACATATTTCCCACTTGTTAATGTCAACAGGCTGCATTACTCACAGTATTTGCGTTCTGTGTAGACAAAACTTTGTTACATTCTTTGACAGTGGGAGGGAAAAGCAGAAATAGCCAAACAACAGAGGAGCATAAATCTAGGAGGGAGGGAGGTTGGTTTTGTAACTAGCTTAGCACCACCATTTTTTTTCATTTTAAATTTAAATAAAGTGATAACAAACTTTCTCATTCTAACTAGTGTCTTATTGTTATCTCCAGCAATTCACTGAGAAAAAAAATTACTAATTTTCTAAATTTGATCATATCTTAAAAGCAGGTTTTTTACACAGTCTTTATCAGCACTGGACTCATATTCATACTTAGTAACTAGTAACACATGAGCTATTGATTTTCATAAACACCTGCACACTTGCTGGGGGGGAGGTTTGCCTTTTCTAATTTTGGTTGTTTGGGTTTTTTTACAATACAAGTAGAACAGGATTCTTTTTTTTGTTTCCATCTATTAATGGAAGCACATTCCCCAATTCCATCACTGTGAAGCAAAGACCGCTACCAGTTAATTAATGCAAAAACTTCTATGTAAAGTCACACAGTAGAGAGAAGTATCAGGACATTCTTTTGCAATATCCAGACCTATCTGCAGCTACCAAACTAAAATACAGCATGTGGCACATGGGAAGGTGAAATTAGGGAAGGAGTGGATGGGGCGGGAACACACTTGTTAGAAGTGTATGTTTACACAATAAACATCAGCAGAACATCATATATCAAAAACACCCTTGTCAATTCTGCAGTATCCATAGGGAGGGATCTCTAGCAGTGGGCTCAGAGTGTGATTCTGAAACCTGGGTCATCTCTTGGGTTTTCTAGAACAATATGTGTCTAACACAAATAGACCTCAGAACAGACTCCCAGACTATAACATATTTCAAGTTTTAATTAGTTTAATTTAACTGAGGGTAAAAGCCACCTTCACTAAAACAGATGTAATTTAGATGGAATATAGTGTACTATATAAGAGCAGGTAAAAACATCATCTCCAGCAATAAGAGAATTTGAAGCACTGGCTGAGAGTGAAGTTGAGTAGGTGTTTTTCTAAAAAATGCATGGAAACCAACAACAGCAAGGTCCTAGTGGTATCCAACATTTTCACCCTGAAACCGTGTAGGCATGAGCTTTTGTTTTTCCTCTCAGTTTAACAAACACTCCAGCAGAAATTTGGCAAAGAGTTCATTCTTTCCAAGGACAATTTTGCTACTGTACATTGACCCTTCATGTACTGATCCATACCCTTAAATGCAGAATTGCAGATTTCAGTTTTATATTTATTGAGTCATATTTGCCTCAGACAGGAGAAGAGAGAACATAATTCCTGGAAGCACTGTATAATACAACTTGAAGAGCCAGATACAGCCATATTGATTTGTTTGTTGTTGACCTGCTGGGTTTTTTTAACAGGATACTTTTAAGAGAATCATTTGTACTCCTAGAAATTTCCAGTGAAACAGTGTTATAATAACAATTTCCATGTGGAAAAATAAATCTTACTTATATGAGAAAAAATTCATTAATGATTATATATTTGCTGCTTGCAACCCCATCCTGAAGATATTCTCAAAATGGAATCTCTTGCTGATGTTTCCTAAACTGTATATCTAAACTGTGGATCATGACATGAGCCAAACAGTAGCTACAGCAGGAAAAGATGTGACACTTAAATAGCAGTAAAGTTTTGATATTTACACTGTCCAGCAATACTGACCTTCAAGATCCAGCACAGCTCCATAACACAGGGACTTCTAAGAAACAGTGTATACTTTCTATAGAAACAACAAGATAGAAAGCAGAAATACAAACTCTTGTAATACACCAGGGACCTTCTTTTGGTCCTAGACAGTGTTATTTTTCACTTTACACCTGCCTCCTTCCCCCCACCCTTAAACCACAAGAAGCCAGCTAGGATAAGCTGTGGGGACAAAATTCAGCAGAAGGTGCTACTGTGCTGCAGTATAAAATGTTCTGACAGTCCAAGGCCTAAGACATACAGCAAAAAAAGTTGCCATTCCTGGTTGCCTCACCACTCCTTACATCTTTTTTCCACATGTAAAAATACATGAAGTTAAGTTCTTAACATTTGGTTCTTTCAGACTCCCAAGATTATTCCTGCAATAACACTATCTTAAGTGGATGGGCAGCAGAGGGTTACAATAATTTTACATATTTTGTCCATATTAACATATTACTGATGTTTCTTTTGTTCTCCCTTCATTTTCCTTTCCTAATTGGAAATGCCATTTCTAATGACATACACTGGCTGGATCCCAAACAAACTGTAAGCTGTTTGGGGTAAAGTTCTCTCTTTTTCAAGATTCAGTACACAACAACGGTAACATAGCAGAACATTTTCTTTTTTTTTTTTCATTCTAGTAGGTTTTAAAGAACATTTCTCAATCAAATGAATGCTTGGTACTATTAACTGCAAGGAGAAAATCTTACAGAGTGTAATCCTTTTGTGATGTTGCTTCACAGAAGGAAAAGGAGGAGAGATCCACAGGAGAGATCACAAACATCATTAACTCACAGCAAATGGTCACCTCTTCAAGTTAGCACAGCAACAGACAACCTGACAAGAGAGAAAAAAGCATAAGTTTAGCAGTTTCCCGAACTGCATGGAATCAAAGCACTTGCTTTGCTTTGCATTTAAAAAAACAAACAAAACCCCTCCCAAACCACAACAAACAAATGCACAAAAAAGTAAACACCATGCAGAAGAACCAAACTACATTTCTTACAGAAGCCCAACAGCTTTAAGTATCAATTAGGTGACCTCTGCTTTCTGCTGAACAGTCCTATGAAAAGTAGTTCAGGTAACTATGCAAAGGTGAAAGAGGGCAAAGTAAATGCACACTAGCTTACCAAAACAATTACAATATCTTTTTCCTTTCTGTGGGAAACAACTGGCCCTAAACCCAAATTATTTGTAAAGAAATGCAACTATTTCAGCCAGGCATACAAGATCTTCATACACAATCTGAGAATCTTCACTGACAATACTGAATGTCAATGCTGTGATTCAAAGACATGCTGCCAGTTATTACCAAAATTTCCTTTAAAGACGGTATGCAAAAATATAAGTGGTTAAATGATAACTGTAAACTGACTTTCTGAAGTTGTCCTGAGTTGCCTATATAACACAAGATTAAGTCAGCTACACACAGGCCTTTCCCACAGTGTGTCATCATAATCAACCAGACACAGAACCTCTTTACTCCTTGCAAACAGTACAGCTCACCAGATACTTAGATTAACTGAAGAGAAATGAAACAATGACACTGAAAGGGCTGAGCAGGAACACCTGTCCCTCCTGTCAAGAAAAAGAAAAAAGAATTTATTTTTAAGGAAAAATATATAGTCATACAGTATCAGTAAAATTCATCTGTAGGAAGTCACTGACACAAGTCTACAAACACATAAAGGTGAAACAGAAGTTTTCATAACACATCCATAGAAATAAGTATTTTTTTAAAAGATATCAAGCTTTACACTTCAGAGTAAAAACCTTTAGAAGACCAAGAACAGGCTTCTTGCCAACACAGAATGGAGATTATAGCACAGGCTCTAAAATGAGTTCCTCTGTAGAACTGTCAGGATCAAAGTACTGGGCAAGATGGATGTTAGCACTAACCCATTATGCTCATTCCTGAACAAGCCTTCCTACAGTGCAACACATAATTTATTTCAAAATACTATTTTTAACAGAGTGCCAAGTCCTAACATTCCCCACTCCATTCTATGTATCTATCATTAATACTGTACAACACAGTCTGAGTCTCACATTTTGGCAAAGGTTTCAGAAGGGCTTGAGATGATACCTGGTGACAGGCATTTAATTAGGAAGAAGTGTCTACAACTGCTGAAGTCCTTAGACTTCTCAAAGGAACTGCAACATGACTTTCTCCATCTTCCAAGAATAAGTTACCAAGTGTCCTGATGCAGAATTCCATTCAGATCTGGAAAGCAGATAACTCTTGAAACCTATAACTGGAAGACAGCACTACAAAAAGAAAGAAAACAAAGAAAAAAACCTCAGTTGGGGGATATTAACAGTAGAAAGGCAGTTAGCAAATGCTTTGCTGTTTCATTTCAACAGGCAGTTATAGAACAAATTTTTACTAATTTCTGCCTTAAAACGTTAAGGCTAGAATTCAAAAATACTAATAAGTGCTAGCTTGAGACTGAAGACCTGAATTTTTTAGAGCTATAGAAAATCCACCATCTTCCACTGGTTCCACTAAAATGTGAAGTCTTTGGAAAATTCAAGAATGTTGAATGAAACACAGCAACAACCATCAGTATAAAAGAACTAATAAATCTCAACCTGTCCACTCTAAGCCTCCCACTTACCACCCAGCAGGCCTAACTGTGTTTAATATAAAAGAAACACAGTACTTGACAGATGACACCGATATATTTCCCAGCAGAGGCGTGAACAGACTCCAAGCAGTGTAATTTACCTGAAATTACCTTGATCCCAGGCATGCTTTTCTTAATGTGTTTATGACAACAAAGAGCTTACTTTTCTTTATGGAACAATTATAAACCTTCACATAAAGCACAAGTTTCCAGGCTGGATATTGCCAAAAGGTTTCCATGGCCATCCTATTTTCTTTGGGTTTCACACAACTCACATCAGCTATCTCTAATTTTTCTGGAGAAGCATCACAAATCTGTTGACCTGTTTCTAAAAATATTTAAAGACATAGATTTTGTAAAGCAAAATTCCCAAGACAGGAAACTGTCAAAATGCTCTTTCCAGAAATCCTGAAAGCATGAAACTGTCACCAAAAGATAAAAAGGCCAAACATGTAATCTGCAATATTTTCCCTGACCTAGAATTTGATGAGTTGGAAATTCCATAGGTGAGATGGGCATAACATACAAGAGCATCCAAAGAGCAACAAAGCTGGTGAAAGGTCTGGAGCATGAATTTTATGAGGAGAAGCTGAGTGGGCTCGGGTTGTTTAGCCAGGAGAGAAGGAGGCTGCGGAGAATATTCATGGCTGTCTACAACTGCCTGAAAGGAAGCTGTAGCAAGGTGGGGATTGGTCTCTTCTCACAGGTAATAGTAGATAGGATAAGAGAAAACAGCCTCAGGTTGCACCAGAGGAGGTTTAGAATGTATATTTTGAAAACTTTCTTCGCAGAAAGAGTTGTCAGGCACTGGAACAGGCTGCCCAGGAAAGCAGTGGAGTCACCATCGCTGGCAGTATTTAAAAGAAGCATGGCACTTAGGGCTGTGGTTTAGTGATGCACTTGGCAGTGCTGGGTTAATGGCTGGACTCAATTTTAGCGGTAATTTCCATCCTAAATGAATCTATAATAACATAGGCATGTTAAAACCTAGTTTTAGGAATTCAGTTTCTTCTGAATAAACAGTCTTTACTTCCCCCTAGCTCACCACTCAACAGTTAATACTGTCATTTACCCTCACTGTAAGGGAATAATATGCAGGAGTCCACACTCGAGTCTGGTTTTAAGCAATGAATTCCAAGAACACACAGTAACAAAAATTTCAAGAGGCCTCAATCCTGTGTGGAGTATCCTCAGAAGCTGTGTAGGTTTTAAGCTAAATAAATTAATGGATAGGGAAAGCTGTTTCCTTTTGAGCTTCTGTTTCTAGTTTTTAGCAATTTCACTAAAAGGGAAGAGGCAACTGCTTCACCTTCTTTGTCTGCAACTTGTTCATTCCCAAATTCCCTTCCTCTCTGTTGCAATCCACTTTGAACTGCTAGGACCCCTGCCCTCCTGCCCAAACACAAACATTCCCCCTAAAACTATGACTTGGGAAATACATTTTAAGGAGAAAGGCATAATCTCCAAGAATGAGAAACTGATAGTCTCATAAAGAGAACTTTCAGATTTGCACCTTCTGAATGTATCAGTTACTTTGCTGCCCTCTAGGGATTGTATTCAGAAACAAAAATTACAAATAAGGGTACAGAGAAGAAAGGATATACAGAAGAAAAGAGACAACACAAAGCAAGAAGAGGTTGTGGACACCTCATCCCTGGAAGTGTCCAAGGCCAGGTCGGATGGGGCTCTGAGAAACCTGATCCAGTGAGTGGCATCCTTGCCCTTGGCAAGGGGTTGGGACTAGATGATCTTCAAGGTCCCTTCCAACCCAACCTATGCTGTGATTCTATATGTTAATATTAATCTAAGATAATTCCTTATGCATGGTTTCTATACCAAATGCAGGACCAATCTCACAAACAACTATCTGATTATCATGTCATATCTAATGCAGAAGCACCCATACACTGAATGTGACAGAAGAACTGTGGAGAGAGGGATAAAAAAACAACCAAACAAAAAAATTGTAACAGAAGACAAGAGAAGGATAAGACAAGACACCAAGAGAAGAAACAGTCCAAAGCAAGCCAACTTCCAGACTGCATGGGAAAAAAAAATCATTACATGCATCTGCTAATATCTAAGAGCTTGACTGAGTGAAACTATGTCCTTTTATTGTAACCTCCAAAATGTAGTTTCATCAGCAGCCATGCAAATAATAGGAACAGAAAAGGTCAAGCTCTTCAGTTATCCTCCAAACCATGTTGCAAGGAACCTTTCTTCGTTTCAGGTGGTTACTTTCATGACACCTGTAAGAACTTAGCATCCCTGAAAGCTGGAACAGCTTACTAAAACTTCCAGTAGCTTTTATCAGTAGTTGAGAACTGTCACACAAGTGCATAGTGCCATGCATATCCCCAAATTTCACATCCATAGAAAATAAAGATAAAAAACCTCAAATAGGTGATCTTAGGAGAACTAAAACAACAAATCCTAATTTCCTGCAAGTTTTCATAATGATTTTGTGCCTTAAAAGTACAAACATTGGTTCAAGATTTTCCTGTGGCTCTGGCAATTCAGTGGTTTCTTACTGTGAATTCTTTTGTGTACATTAATCTGTGAGACTGCAAATCCTCAATTGTTGAGGCACTTTCAGGCAGTCAACCACCATCAACCAGCTACCAACCATCACCACCAACCAACCACCATCAGTCAGCTACCTTCTCCTTGCTAATCTTCTCCAGCTCTTGAAAAATAGCAAGCATAAGGAAGTCACAGCTTGTTCACTCCCATTTGTGACAGCGACCTGCCAAAAATTGTCACAAAAACAGTTCTTCAAAGACCACAAAATTCCCAAAGCAGGAAAAGTCTTGGCAATATTTTCCTGACATGTTCTAGGAAGCACACATACACCAAAGGCTTTTCCAAAGTATATAATTTGACTATAATGGGCTGTTTTCAAGGCAAGTATCAAGAAGGAGCAAACAAGACTAACTATATCATGTTACAATCCTCCAATAAGGCACTATGAACACTTAAAAGCCGTAAGTATGGACACAAGTAGTCATCTGCCCTTTATCTCACCGTAAGAAAGCAGCTGCACTAGTCCTGCTAGCGCTCTCCAATCAATCAATCAACCAACCAACTTGAGGTAGACAGCCACCACGGCAGAGGCTGGGAGGAATTGCTGAGATGTGACAAAGGGTAATAGATCGTGTCAAACACTCTTAGCTTGAACATGAGACTTTAGTCCGATATATAGCAAGTTAAGTTAATACTTCTTCCCTACATCTAGAAATCAGACTGACAAATTATCACTGCATCGTTAAAAATACCTATAACAAGTATTAAAACATAGCCACAAGAACATTAAATGTATTTGCATAGAACAAACCAGACTAACAATGCAACTCCAGATTAAGCACAAGACTCTTGTCACGTTGTAACTCAGCCTCAGTCTGGAGTCCGTCTCGGCTTTTTTTTACCTCATAAAACGTGAATATTTGAGATAAACTGGACGGTAACACCGCAGCTGTTGGTAACGCACCGGAATTACACTAAACAGGTAAATAAATCGATCACTTCTTGAATTTAGAAAGAAAAAACAGCACGGGTTCACACACCGTGTGATTTCGGCGACGAGACAGCCCCGGCTTTCCCCTCCGGGGCCCGGCCCCGCGGTGGCCCCGCAGCCCCGCTCCGCGGCCCCGGGCCGGCCCCCCGCCCGCGCTTCCCGTCCCCGCTCGGCCC
>VXBB01019261.1:353614-493551 GCA_013399915.1 Illadopsis cleaveri
GGCGGCGGGAGGCTTGGCCGGGGCAGCATCTGCGCTCCGGGGGCGGGGGGCGTCGCGGTGGGGGATTCTCACTTCATTATCGGCCGCATTATGTGTGTGCGGCGGGAGGCGGTGAAGCAGAAAAAAGCTTGATTTTTTTTTTTTTCCCTCCCTGTCCTTAAACCTATAACCATAAAAAATATTTGATGAGGGGTGATGGATGTTGTCGGGCAAGGGTGGGAAGTGATGCGCCCTGCCGGAAGCGGAGCAGACCTGGCTGCGTGCTGGAGGCGCTGGGTGGAAGATGCGCTCGGTGGGAAACTCCTGCTCCTGGTTTTGTGTGCTGTAGTAGCCTCGCTGGCCCCGCCGTGGCAGGCTGAGCTGCTCTCCTCCGCCTTCCTCGCCCCCCCAGCCCCGCCCCGAGGAATATGGGTACGCTCGCACAGCCTGGTACTCAGCTTTAGCAAGTTAATTGCTAGAATGCTGCCGTGCCTTACTACGCTGAGCAGGGAGACCACAGGAGCGTTCAGCAGTTTTGCTGTAGTGGTCAGATGAAGCCTGTGTACTTTGCTGCTCTCCAGGCAGGCTCCATCCATTGGTGTCAGATGATTTCTCACCGGAAGGGGATTGCTCTCACCGTGCTTCCCAAGGCTGGAGCAAGCCCCTCTGATGGGCGCAAGGCCCCGCCGGCCAACGAAAAGGCCGGGGGAAAGAAGGAAAGCGCGAGGGTGGGATTAAATGGATGCGTGATCTTGGCTTAAGGGAATGCCTTTCCCCTAGGAAGGAGCCCGCACTCTAGGTCTCTTTGTTAATAAGGCTAATTGTTTGCACCCTTTATTTTTACGTTGCCTACACAGATAAAAAATTATGGTTTCTAACCTGCAGCCTGGGTTTGCTTCTCTTACAGGCCACTTAAATAAAAAAAAACAACTAGTGTTTGTTTTCCTTTTGATTAAAAGAACTCTTCAGCCCTTGTAGGACAATTGAGGTTCTGTGGTTTCAATTTTGTAAACTGTATATGCAATAGTACCATTACATTAGTAACTGCAGAACTAATTTTATGCTCTCCTATAACCAGACTTTTTAGAGCTCCTAAGTGTTTCTGGAGGATGGTATTCAATTAATGTCTCTTTCCCCAATAACTGGGATTAATATATACTCACCTTATCACTTTCCTTAATGATGGAAATGTTTCTTTAATAACTCCTGAGTTAGAGGCATAATGTTTTATTATGAGGTATAATATTCTTGGTGTGTGTGTATTTTGCTTATTAGGGCAAGAAGGTAGTGATTTATTTTGGAACCCCTAAGTCTTACAAAATAAACTAAAAAGTCAATCAAGTTCAAAAGTATGGCACTTACCAAGTTAATAAATTGGTTATCTGAGGAGATACCAGCAAGATCCCATTCTTTCATCTCTTTGGTTTTTTGGTTGAGTTTTTTTTTCTGATGAGTTTGGAGGCATAATTTCTCAGAGACAGAAGTAATGAGAGACAAAAATATGTTCTTACAGCTACCTTTAGATTACTTTTTTGTAGCAAGTGAGGTAATAAGTTCCCCTTCAGTTCTAGGTTTGCATATATGGACATGGCACTATATTTAATTACCTTTAATTATGTTTCTTCTTGGAATTGTTCTAATGCTCTTTTTTGAGGGTTTATCAAATACTTTAGAGTATATGTTTATTTGCAGTGCTCTTGAGTGCTGTTTTTTAAGCCCCTTGAAATAAATAGGTGGGAGAAGGGAATCAATGATGGATAAAAGCAGACACAACTCTAAGACACAGTCAGCCCTGATAAACCCACAGAATACTAAAATGAATGGAATAATACCAATCCTTGTGTTTCACGTAGCCTATCTTGAAAAATAGCCATAAGCAATGCTCTGCAACAATGCACTGAGGAACAAAATATTCATGATTAATGTTGTGATGGCAGTAAACATTTTTTGAAAAACTCAGTTTACGTATAAAACAAGACAATTTTTTTTAAAAGAAAAAGTGCAACTGTTTCTCAGTGTCTCATAGAAGAAGTGGATCGTGGTTGGAAGCAACAATTAGGAGAAGTTACTTTAAATATGCTCTCTTACCCCTCTCCACACCGTATTTTATTTACGAGCAAACTTTGTGATAGAGCTTAAGGGAAGTAGTGTTTTTAATTGTCACCAAATACTACAGCAATGAGAGAGATATTGTCACTGCAAGAAACAATTTTAATAAGGTAACTTGGGATTTTTACTTTATCTAATTTACTGAGTTAACATACCATCTCTTACACTTCAGATTTTTGTCTCCTCCTGCTGGATTTCCTATAGTATTTTATTTTATTGGTGAAAATGTTTCTGCTTGTACTTTATGACCCTTCTATAGATCCAGCAGGCTGTTACAAAGCTGATGTCCTTATATTGTGGGTTGTTTGCATTCTTTTGGAAATCATGGTAGAGAACGTACCACCCTGTTGTGTCATCCACAGATAACTGCTAGAGGAGTTTTATTCTACTCAGATTTAGACTTCAGAATGGTTTTAGTATGAATTTTGCTTAGTTAATGCTGAAATACTTAATTACCCATTTACCCTCTTTTCAGGGATGGAGTTGGGACTGTCAAGAGGAGTATTTTATACCATTTAAGGTCACTTAGGAATGCATTTCTCTGTATGTCTTTATAACTTTTCTCTCTCTAGTCTTCTAATAGGAAAACAGACTTTCTTAAATTGAAATTATTAAATGGTGTGAGGGCTGTCTTAAGCAGAGGAAGGTGCATTTTGTGCAGGAAACCAACATATTTTTAAATTGCCATGCTGCCCCACAATGCCTTCACTGTGTCTTGCATGCTCTTGGATGATCACTTCATTCTCAGTACCTGGCATGCTGTGTAGAGCTGCCCCAGCCATGCATCCCTAACTTCAATATGAAGCTGCAGTTTAGAGAGGGTCAGTTTGCTGCTCTGATTTCCCTGTTCTGGAAGTGGTGCAGAGTGCCTGTTGGTCATCTTCAGCTGGCTGCATTTCCTAACTGGTACTGGCAGAGGGGTGCAGCAGCTGGAGTACAGAAACCTCTTCTTCAGTGGCTTGGGGGTGTGTTTTGGGGAGAGGGAGACCTATTATTCTTCAGATGTAGCTCTTGGCCCTTCTCTTCCTTACTGGCTTACAACTCTTCTAACACACTTTGGTTAACATGCTGCCGGGTATTTCCAGCCCCACTCCCTTGTAAAAAAGCTTTTGTTGCCCTTGAGGTGTAACACAGCCTCTTTGGGGGCTAGGGCTGCTTGCTTGAGTGCTTGGGGCCCAAAGAACAGGCAGCAATTTCTCAGGAAGGTCCTGCATATGGAGATGGAGGGATCCCTATCCTACAGCTAGGGACATCCCATGCTGAGGGCAGGGTGCCTTCCTTCAAGCTACCTGTGTGCATCTCATTATTCCTTTGTCATCCTTCACATTACTTTTCTTTTGTCATTGTGAAGGTGCCACCTGAATGGAAGCAAAAGTCTGCTGGGGACACAGCACTGCTTTGAAAAGGAATGTTCTGGTGGTTGTTGCTTGTTTGTCACCTGAGGGTGGCATTTCAGTAGGGGAGTGTTACCACATACATGATCTCCTGCAGGCACAGCAATTCTGGAACTGATTTTTTTTTTCACTGTAGTACTTGAGTATTCAGCACCTGATAATATCCATGATATCTGATTGTCTGTAGGTATCTGAAGTTTAGACATTTTTTCCTCATAACCTGAGATTCTAATACATTCTCTGGTGGTCCTCCTTTCTCCTCATCTTTAGTTAGAATGAAGTGCAGGATAGTGGTCATTTGCTTGTGATAAAAGCAGTGTACAAGACAAATGTTGTGCCTGTAACGTGTTTGCCTTGCTCTTCATGACTTATTGCATTCCTGATAACAAAAAATGTCATGCTTTTTGGTTCTAAAGTGTAATGTTATATTAAGGAGTTTGTTCTTGTGTACCAAAAAACCTTTCAGAGTTTAGTGGTGCTTATGCCTTGAAACTGGTGCTCTATGAGTGTATGTACATTCTTAACCTGTTACGGAGTTTGTGCTGCATTGAGGTTATCTGCCTTGCACATCTCATTTTGGAAAGGCGCAGGAGTTCTCTTAGTTCTTCTAATTAACTGTTTTCAAGCTCACAGTTGTGATGGATCAAGATTGCAGAGATGATAGCAAATACAAAATGCTGCCAAACTGAAAAGGGAAGAGCAACAAAACATAGTACATAAAGGGAAAGCACTACACTGTTCTTTTTTCCAAACCATGGGGTTTGGTTTTTTGTTTGCTTCAAACAAGATGTAGAGCCTAAATATAAAGTGTGTAAGCTTAAAATGGAGTGAAAAGTTACTTGTTTCACTGCATAAAAAAAGCTGTTCTTCAAGAAGGATGCGAGGAAAGTTCCTCTGAGGGTGATTACTCAAGGAATTCATACTGATGTTAGATATAAATCAAATTGTTGAGCAATTTCTTAGCAAGATAAACTGTTGTAAGCAAATAGATTGTAAGGGGCTTTATGCTTTAGACTACATTTTTGAAATAGTAATGGAAAGTGACTCTGAATTAGTGCTTTTACGTATTGGGGAGTCTTCTTTTACAGTGTGTTTTCAAAAATCATATGCTCTGATTTAGTGCTTCAGTGTCTGCATCAGTATTGCTCTGTCCTGATGGGTTGGGTAATTTGTACTGCTTCCCTTGCTACATTGAGGTGGGGGTAAACAAACTAAAAGCAAAAATTACTTCTACATCTAACTGCTTTCTCCAGCTGTACAATTTGACTGGCTGTGACTGTTAAAATTAGAAAAATCAAAACTAGAGAGAGATAAACAGAATTGTTTCTGGCATAGTTGTTATTATAGTTTCTTGTTGAAAGGGATCAGAGATGGTGCCTGAATTCTAGATCTTACCTATTTTTGTTTGTTTGTTTTGAGGAAGCCTAGCTGACCACAGTAGGTCCTAATACTCCTGTGATAATGATAAATGTTAGAGTACTAATGGATGATCAAACTGCAGAACAAAGTTGCATCCTTGCCAACTTTATAGGGGGTAGATTTAGATATGAGAGAGGAATGCCTCACTATGGGGTGCTGAAGCACTGGCACAGGTTGCCCAGAGAAGCTGTGGATTCCCCATCCCTGGAAGTGTTCAAGGCCAGGCTGGATGGGGCTTTGAGCCACCTGATCTACTGGAAGGTGTCCCTGTCCATGGCAAGGGGGTTGGAACTAGATAGGACTCCATCCAACTTAAGCAATGCACTTGAGGGTTTAATTGTGGTAACCAGGATACTGTCTAATATTTAGTTATACCTGAACATTCTAAGAGTAATGTTCAGATTCAGCTGTTTGATGACTTAAAGAAATAATTTTGAATTAATGATTTCCCTTCCTCCCCTTAGTAGCTGGACTTCTTACTGTGGTTGGTGTTTGCTAACTGTCACATAGTTGTTCTCTAGATTATAGTTATTAAATAAATACTGAGACTTACTTGTTTTCTTACAGGTGCCACAAAATATACTGATAAAGATAATGGAGGGATGCTTGTATGGTCTCCATATCATAATATTCCTGATGCCAAGTGTAAGTCCTTGCCTGCTTAGGAATTTGGGTGCTTAAGTAGACTAAATAACTGTTTCTGGTGTGCCTGTTTGCTCTTTATTTTACACACAGTGAAACTGCAAATAATTAAACACAAGGCTTCTCTTTTTCTTTATTTAGACAACTCCAGGTAAAGGAAAGATGACCTTCTCTTATGTTAGTAAAGTCTTTGTTTCAAATCATACTGCCTATTTTGTATTATCATCATTGTCTGTGAAACCTTTTGTTATTAATTAAAGAACAAAATATCTGAACATGAGGAACTTGCTGCTTTAAATTTTTAGAAGAAGGAGTTGCAGTGGGTGAATTCAGAAAAGATTTGTTGAGGCCCACTTCAGGGGGAATTTATTACTGCTGTCACAGAAGGAAAAACCAAACATTTTTTCCCTTTAGAAGTGACCTGAAATACAGGATTCATCTGACTAAATGTGGTCAGTTACCTGTTTAATCTAGTTTAAACCTGTCTCCTGTGCTAGAATTTCCCATATGTAACACAGGGGAGTAAACCTGGAGGTTGCAGCCATGAGAACCTCATCCTCAGGACAGTTTCTATCTAATATCAGTAGCTAGAGATTTATGTCCCTCTACATTTGAGGGAATGCACCTTCAACTACTGCAGAACAGTTAGAAATAAAATACAGCTGTGATTATTAAACACTTTTTTCATTCCTTTAAGGTATAATTAACTCTTTGCTGCAACAGTGCATGGCAAGGATATCCCTTGTCCCTTTGAATAAGGAGGATATGATTATTACCCTTTTCTTGATCATACTTCCTTTCAACTTAGTTGCCACTTAATTTTGAGCTCTAGAAGGTGAATAGGAAGAGGTTTTTGTTTAAAAATAAAAAAAAGTAGGACTTAATTTCAAACTGATGAAAAGTGTTCAACTCAAAGCTGCCTCTATTATTGCTAAATATGCTTTTTAAAATGTTATTCCTTAATTTCATTATCTAATTATTGAATTTTCATACTTTCTATTGAAAACTGACTTTGTCTTGTAGTTAAAATCCATATGGTCAGTGAAAGCTATAGTAATCTTGAAGATATGCGTAATCATTGATAAAGGAACTCCTTGCTTTATTTTTCAACATGTTTGGGAACACAAGCAGTAGAAGTAGTTCAATTTAAAACTAACCCAGGAGGGGGTTCCAAAAAGGCATAGCCTTTCAATAACCAGTTGGTCTCTGCTTTAAAAAAATAAATAAATTGTGAGCCTCTGTGATTTTGTTGTAGTAAAAATGTGTAGACTTAGCTTGTGTAAAAAGTTTATAAAATTAAATGTTCAATAATGATCAGTGGGTTTATTTATTATTAATAAACCTGTGATTAAATTTAACATTTTGGGGGACCTGGGCCTATGGAGTGTGTTAAAGCATGGGGAGACTCTTTTCCCATGTTAGATGGCTAATTCTGTCATAGAGCAGAGCTAAAAGTATTAAAGAATAATTCTGACATTGCTTTGTTACAGTGGATGAATATATAGCAATAGCAAAGGAAAAACATGGATACAATGTGGAACAGGTAAGTGCTGTGGAATGAGAGCACTCATTTAAAGGATTTTTTTTTAATATAAAACTATAACACAACTCTTTTATTTTTCCCCTTGGTTACCATTAATTAACGCTGTTTCTCTTCAGGCACGGCAGCAAACACTGCAGTTAAATGGATCTGCATACAGTTGTGGTCTGGATTCTCTGCAAAAGATTGAGCTCTTTGTTTTCATGACATGCTCAGCTTGTAATGTGCACTTTTGAAAGGTTTGGTATGTTTCTTGATACACTGGGCATGTCATGCAATTGTGTGTGTATATTTAGCTAAAAAGTTTCCTAGGGAAAGCAGCTTAAAATTTAAAGTTTAACATTAGAATGCAAATATGGTACAATTTCGAACCATTAATTGATAGGGATGGCACTGAAAAGATTTCTTTCATATTGAGGAAAAAAAAGCAAACCAACCTCAATTGAGTGGATTTTTTCAGAGGCAGGGGAACAGACTCAAATTTTAGCTCCGAAAGTAACAAACAAGTTCACTTTTTATTTAACAACCTTCGGTCACCATTCCTTGAAAAGTAAGGATAAAACTTCCCTGGCCTGCATGTAGTTCTATTGCAAATTTCTTCATAAATTAACCAATCTATGTAAAAATGAGATTACCTACTGTGAAAAAATATTTGCTGTACAATTGAAAAGAAGTTGTATGATCAAGTTTTGGAGGATGGAAGTTTGCTCATCAACTGACAAAGAGGCTGACAGTGTTACAATGTCCAGAATATACCTGTGGTTTGGTGTTGCTTCTTTGTGCCTTGACTTCTGTTAGGCAAGAGGAGGAACTGATGGATCTCAAGTCTCCAAGAGATGGACTTGCAAAATAACTTCTGGTACAAAACATTCGTAGACTCCTCACAGTGGAATAGAAATTCTCTTTGCAAGAGGTGCTTGTCACTTGCCGTTTTAACAAGAGCAGAGGTTTGCTGTGTCCAGGTTGTTAGAAGATGTGAAATCAGGGGCTTGGAGAGACACCTGCCCGTCGTGTCTGCGCTGTATGATTGAAACTGAGTGGATTACATTGCCCAATTCCCATGCCCAAATCTTGGCATCAAGTCTGCCAGTGAGTCTCTGGCAGAAAGTCTAATGGACATAAAATTCTTTAAGAATACTGAGAAATGAAGTTACATAAGAAAGTGTATTTAAATTTCCGTTCCTTATTAGGTGCACATGATGAAGTGGCCGTGCTGTTATTTGTGGATTGGAGAGTTGTAGAAAGACCACTCTCACTTTGAACTTTGAGACTTGCATTTTGGATGATCCTCTGGCTACCGAAAAGTATTTTTATTTTCTTTTTTGAGTGGGCTGGTAATAACGGCCTATAAGGAACTGTGTAGGTGATATATGCCTGTAAAGTAAGAAAGCAGGTCAGATTGGAGCCTCTCAGCCTAGTTCATGCTGCTCTAGAATTACTGCTGCCATGCCAACCTTAAATTGTCTGGCTTTCATACCATTAATAAAGTATAGATGTGCCCACTGTCTCCAAAGAGAATTTTGTAACATATAGTAAATAGCCAATAAAACTGTAAATACATTTTGAGAAGGGATTCTGATAGTCAAATTTTATTTCAAACCAATAAATTGCCTGGTTTTATTTAACTTGTCTCAACGTTTTAGAAAATTGACTAAATCCAAAGAGGGACTATTTCTTTTCAAAGGCTCTCGGCATGTTGTTCTGGCATAAACACAATATTGAGAAGTCCCTTGCGGATCTCCCTAACTTCACTCCTTTCCCTGATGAATGGACAGTTGAAGATAAAGTCCTATTTGAACAAGCATTTAGCTTCCATGGAAAGAGCTTTCACAGGATCCAGCAAATGGTAAAGTAATATTTCAATCAGAAGCATTAAACAGCTCAGATGCACTTAAGAACAAAGGCTCCTGTTGGGCAAAAATTTCATGTTGATTTCTGTGTAAAAGCTTCAGGAAGAACCTTGAATATAAGATTTAATTTAATTTCATCATGTCTCTTGGACATACAGCTTTTTCACTCTAACGAAAAGAAGCCTTTGTCCCTTTTTAAAAATGTATGAAATACATCCCTTCTTTCAGTCTTATCAATGCATTTAAAATATTGTTTAAAGATAGTTATAAACTTAGCAGAATTATAATTCTGGGTCGAATTTTAAATTTTAAAAGTGTTAATCTGTTGATGAATTCTTCTAGCTCCCAGACAAGACCATTGCAAGCCTTGTAAAATATTACTATTCTTGGAAAAAAACTCGCTCTAGGACAAGTTTGATGGATCGTCAGGCTCGTAAACTTGCTAATAGAAATAATCAAGGTGACAGGTGAGTTTTATGTTCTTCTGTAGCTAACCAGAGCCTGAAATCTTCCTAAGCAGAGATGTGGAGTAATTTCTAGCTGTTGTTTCAGTGTGAGCCATGTGTTTCAGGTTTGAGCCCCTGTTTTGATGTGTCTGATTTTATCAAGGAGTTTGGTACCTGTGCTTTAAGAACTTTATCACTCCAGTCTGTATGCATTGTAATAAGAGATGGAAGTGTTTTAATGGATAACTGTAAAAACAAGGATTTAAACCCTGAAATCTAGTACTGTCTGTGTGGGAGAATGTGTCTGTGGGTGTGGGGGGAGGTTGGGATTGTTTTTTTGTTTAGATTTTTGAACTCGTATGGAACTAAAATTGCAAGTTCAACCACTATGAAGAGCCAAAGCAATTAGAATGCCTACGCATTGTTTTATAACAAAACTTCATATAAAATCTTTTTTTAGGAGACTTAGAACTGCTCTCTGTCAGAGAGAATTGGAGCTCAGAGTAGTTTTCTTGTCTTGCATAGAAGGGAAGAACATTTCTCACAGTTACTATGAAATTAAAATTTTATTGTGCTCAGTATGCTTAGTAATCAACTTGCACTTTTTAAAGGGTGATATGTATTGCATGTATAAGTAATATAATCTATGTTTATATTGGAAACTGTAATTTTACATCTGTAGAAAATTGCTTAACTGGAGCAAAAGGGGTCTTTTTAATTATATGTTATTTTCAATAACTTCTGAAATCTAGAATTCATATGCTTATTTGGTGATCCTATTTCTGAAAAATTACAAGCTAAAATCAGTTTGCTTTTAATGTAGCAGTTTGGAGGGGTTTGGTAATAACTAAAAATTTTAGTTTGCTTTTGCTTTTATTTATTCAGAAATTATATTGTCCGAATGACTGGATTGGACTCTAGGTTGACTGTTCTCTTTTTAACCTGTGCTCTTTAATTCATAGATTTCATTTCCCTCCCCTAACTTGCTAGATTTTGAGCACACTGGTGAAAAAGCAGTCCCATATTTTCCCATGATATGCCCTGTGTTTCCCACAGACTTCAGCAAGGGTTTATTCACTTGGTGCAGTGGTTTGAAAATTGGTCTATTAAAACTAATGGGGCAAATGAAAGGTTATTTCTAGCCTTGGTATATAGTTGGCCACAGAAGTGTTCACGCTGGCACAAGTGGTTGAATTGAAGAAAGGTGACACCAAAATTCTTGGCAGGAGTACCAGCACTGCTTAAAGTAACTTTGAAACTATGGTTTAGGCTTGCTTGTTTATCATAATAATTACTAGAATTTAATACAGAAAATCATGCTTGTAACAGCTGTCTTTTGAAAACTACAAATAACTTTGAGATGCTATATACTCAGAATAGATAATAAATTCAAGTAGATAACTCTCTTATCCTGGTACATACTTATATTTGGGTTTAAAAAGTAATAAAGTGACCAGCTTTTTTATAATCTATCTTTAGTGATGATGACGTAGAAGAAGCTCATCCAATGGATGGAAATGATAGTGATTATGATCCCAAAAAAGAAGCCAAAAAGGAGGTAACAGATAACTTAATGGTGAATGTCAGTTTGTTTGTTTTTCAGTGAATGAGTTACTGTGAAGAGTGAGTTATAATACAGAGGTTTAGGCTTCGGCCTGCTGAACTCACAGGGTCTTTAAGTGGTCCAGATCTTGATGACTTCTCATTGAAACAAAATTGTACCATATGTTTTTGCTACTTTGTGGCTGTAAATACATCTCTCATTACCTCCACTGTGTCCTGAGAGATCTTCCAAGTTTTAGAAGCGATGTATCCTCACACAACCTGGTAAAACAGGTTGTATTTGCCCTCCTTCAGTCTTGGTAATATGTTTACAGTTTTACTGGTTGTGAATTATTTGAATCAAAATGTTTTCTTCGAATTTCAAAATTAAATTACATTTTTCAAAGAACAACTTCTGTTGTTTGTTCAAAGCCACAGTGAGGTGATGCATTTCAACTAATATGTGGTTTTACTGAGGTGCTTTCTGCTAATAAGTGTAGAGGAAAAACATTTTTGTCCTAATGAGCACTTACTGTTAGCTTTACAGATGACTGCTGTGCTCACAGTATGTTCAGGTTTTAGGGGTTTTTTGAGTTCTTGTTGTAAACATTAAGCTATCTATGAACAAGACTAGAAAAACACATTAAAGTGTGTGTTTAATTGTTTCTTTGATCAACTTTAAGCATTTGTGATCTTCCTAAATCAGTTCATGCTTCTCAAGAGTGAGAGAGAGGTTATGCAAAACTTTAGCACCCCCATGAAGTGGTATCTAGGATTATGAATAAAACTTTGCACTTTTCACAAAAATAATATTGAGGAAGAGACTGATAAGTTTAGGTTCTGTTCTGAGCTTTGCAGTGACCTTCAATGTATCCCTTTATCTACTGGCCTTGGGGGAAAAAAGGACAATTGTCCCTTTCAATGAAAGAGTTTGAGATTACTTTTTTAAAATGGGGATGTTTTATAGTACTTGAAATATCACATGGTCTGACAAGGTACCTTTTTATTTTTCTGCTGTTCTAACAATGTCCCTGCAATCTAATGATTAGAGTTGCTACCTTAGCCATGGCTAAGTAACAGCTGTTTTGCTCAGTTTACTTGGTTTTAGTTTGAATCATGACATGCAGTCCAGAATGCAAGCAGTGTGTTGATAGACTTCTTAGGAACAGGAATAGGTTTGTAGTTTCTGATGAGCTGTTTGGATCTGCACAAGATAATTTTGTGATCTAATAGTTCTGGTAGGATTTGCGTACTTTCACTTCCTAAGCAAAATGTAAACTGAGTAGGCTGCTTGAACACAGAGCAATGGAAACTTTCTGTTACCAGATAAAACAAATATAACCTAAACTCTCTATCTTGGCAAGACAAAATTGTGAGAGAATATTTTAATTTTAAATCCAGATTGAACACACAGGAATTGCAATTTCATACCAAAAGAGCAATGCAGAACCAAAACCCAAATAAGTATAAAAAGGGCAGAAGTAAACTTAACCTTGAAATTTTTAGATATCAAAGGTATAAGGCTCTACATCAATTTTCCAAGGAAGAGCACATATCATATGTGTTTTTGAGGTGGCCTCTGTGAAGTCTGTGGGCTGGATTAAGATGTTGTATTAGCTGGGAAAGAGAATGTGGCACAAGGTCAAGTGTAGTAAAACAAGACTGTTTGCTGTTGTGTACTACTACTACTACAGAAAATAATAATAATAATGTTAATAATAATGGCTGCTGCACTTGGTTTTGCAGCCACTGTGATCAGATGACCACCTCCTCTTAACATGCATGGATGCCAGCAGGGAGGAGCAGTAGGAGCTGCCTGAAGTAGGGAAAAGCCTGAATTCTCTTTCTGTTCTGGTACTGAGCATTGCTTTGAATTAGAAAATCCTTGCAGAGAAAGTAATTTTTGCATCTCTGCTCCTGAGCTATAGGAAAGCTACTCAGTTGTTCTGAGGGAGTCACATACAGAGAAGCTGTTGCAGCAATCCCCATTGAAGACAAGCTGAAATGTTTAGGTGCCCAAACACATCAAAACAAAGACTTCATTTCCTCTTTGCCATGCCTTTCCTTTCCAAAGAAGCAAATAACAAGGGCTCATTATTTCTAAATTACTTAGATTTTTATAATGACTGTAGGATCATCCCCTCCCTGTCCCCCAAACCAAACAGTACAGTTTCTTTCTGTGGAGTGCTTACAGCAGGGAGAAATGTAATTTTGCATTCTCGCCTGGCCTGACTGACTTTGTCATTCTTCTCCTTTAGTCTTTGCCCACATTCTTCATATCTGATCAGAAATAAATGTGTACAGTCACTGATTATTTGTTTTAAAAACAAACTTTCTATAAGTAATATACGTGTATATTACTTACCTTCTGTATATGTAAGAGGTCTGTAATGTTTGCCCTCTGTCACTGTATTCAGACCAGGATTTCCATAACATTTACTATATTTGTGGCCATGTTAAAAAAAAGGTTTTGAAAACTGACCTTTCTTAGACTTATACAGCCTTATCCAGCAGATGACTGATCTGCTCCATCAACTCATCTGCAAGACATAGTTGGATACTACATGCAAAGGAGGATGTTAGCTTAAGTTTTATTTGTCATAAATATGACATTACAATGCTCCTCATACTTCATTCTTTTTAGTAAAGTTGTGTACAAGATACTGTTATTCTTTAATGATTTATTTCTTGTAAATTAAAGGGCAATAATGAGCAGCCTGTTCAGACCAGCAAAATAGGTCTGGGTAGAAGAGAGTATCAGAGCTTGCAGCATCGCCACCATTCGCAGCGTTCCAAATGCCGTCCTCCAAAAGGCATGTACCTGACCCAGGAAGATGTGATAGCTGTTTCCTGTAGTCCCAATGCAGCCAACACAATTCTTAGACAGCTGGATATGGAACTAATCTCGTTAAAGCGACAGGTACCATGGGTTATTGGTCTTGGTTGTTTTGTTTTTTTTCAACTCAGATAGTTCTGATTTGTAATGGTTTTGAAGATTATCTGTGAAGATTCTGAAACTACTTTAATGTGATTCTTCCTCGTTTTGTTCCACAGTTATCACCACAAATGCTGGACAGTAGCTGTTCTTCAGTTTTGGGTTTTTTTTTCATTCATCTGCTCTTTTGGATAAAATGAAGCAAGATAACTTTTTTTCTTATTTAAAAAAAAGAGTAGCATTAAAACAGTGCTATAGATTTGGGGACAGGAAAAATCAAAAGTCACATTTTATTTGATTTTTTTTTTTACTTTGTTAAAAGTATTTGTTTGAAAAGTGAGAAGGAGACCAACTGAGCAGAGAAAGTTACATTTGTTCTGCTTTAAATTGTAGCTGTTTATCTGAATGTCCTTTCCCACATACTGTGAAAGTATGGGAGTCGTGTGGAAATCACGGACCTAGTTATTTCTCTGTTTGAATTGATAAGTTTTCTGCTGCTTATTAAATTTAGAAAGGGTTTTTAGTGTTCACCTTTAAGAGGAGAATTGCCTGCATCCTTTGCATGGAGAAATTAAATTTTGGCATTTAAAGCTGAAACATGTCATTATTCAGCTTCTAAGGGTACAATAGTTATGTGCATGCTTTCTTTCTAGGAGCGATGGGGCTACAGAGTCAAGGCTTATCTTCTGGAATTTTTGCCTCCTTATAGAGCTGCCATGTTGCAAAATCATAGAGTGAATAAAGGATTTTTTCATGGGGTTTTTTGCTCCCTTATGTTCTTTTACAGGAGAAATAAGCTTCTTTCTGTCACAGCAGGAGTCTGGGGGCTAAATAGCATAGGTGGGTTTCACTCTTTAGCCTAAGTGTAGGTGAGTTACAGGCTTGAGGTTGTGTTTCTCTTTTTTTTTTTTTTTTTCTTGCAGTGATCTCAGAGATGCAGCCTTTGGAATCTCCCACTGAGTTGTCTGCTTTTGTGTCCATACTTAAGAGCCCTTGTAATAGCTGTGCACCATAGTATGCAAAACTATTTTCTTACCTATGTTACCTTATGTGCATCGATGTCAGATTTAAGTGCTTCATAGATGTGTATATGTACAATTTGGAAGGTCTGTCCTTTTTATAAAGTAAGAAATAATTAAAATAATTTCAAGAACCTCCCTAAACAAAATCAGAATGATCTCAGGTCAATAAAAAGTGTCTGTCAGAAGGAACTAACTGGAAACATCTCATGATTTTTTTTTTTTAGAAGGAAGAAGTTAATAATTTAATATAAGCAATACATCTTGCATTTCTAAGAATGAAGTTTTCTGTCTAGAGTGTTCTTAATTCTTCAAAAACCCATGCATCCTTATCAAAAATAACTTGTTATGAACAGCTTTTAATATTCTTGCAGACAAACTGTTCTTTTGAAAGACTGGCTTAATTTTTTTTTCTCTGTAGTAAGCTGTGATGTGTTTTGTTTTGGTTTTTTTAAGTTTTTTTTGAAACAGTTAAAAGTAGTGAAGCCTTAAACCATAATATTTCTCTTTTTAACTTAGGAGGTACACTTGTGGCAATCCTAGTGAAGATAAATGTGTAAAGTGACCAACTTTCTTTGTGGAGCTGATTAACTTTGTTGTTTTTGACCAAGGTTCAAAATGCTAAGCAAGTAAACAGTGCACTTAAACAGAAAATGGAAGGCGGGATTGAAGAATTCAAACCTCCTGAGGTAAATCAGAATAAATACTGAAACTTGTGGCCTTGCACTTATATTAATGGGAAGCTGCAGAAATATGCTTTGCTATAGCCTGGTGTTTGCACTCCAGCAGCAGCTTAAACAGGATCCATTAAATTACATGCAGGGGGGAGTCTGCTTCATTACAAGAAACCAGTGGTAGGCTTTTTTTTAATGGCAACTGGTTGAAAAAAAGAAGCAGAAAAAACTGAAATGTCATGTCTGTTCACAGTAACAGGGAGCTGAAATTGAGCCCTGATACATGGGGGGTTTTTGGATTAAAAATAGGTAGTGTAGATTGCCAATAATAAATGGTGTTCTGTGTGAAAACATGACTATATATACATTTTGGCATCTAAAATGAATGATCTATTACTTCTGAAGTTCTGTTTTTGCTTGTTTTAAAGGTTTGGATATGAAACATAACATGAATGCAAAATGCTTTAAACACCAAGTCCAAATAGTTTAGATAAATGTTACTATAAATTCAAATTCTGTCTGCATAAAGATCATTAGCTTGTGCATAAGTTATTATATAGCTGATACTAAGAACTGCAATGAAACAGAGGAAAAACTGCTGGCATAGTTTTAAGCTCAAATCCGTAAACACTATTTCCTCTGCATTAAAACAAGCTTAAACTACAAATTTATGGCCTATAAGCAAGAGGTTTTTACCTATTTTGCAAAATACAGTGCAAGTAAAACACATGGATGCTCAGATATTTTGCAGCTGTTGAAACAATTTAATGATCTTTGTGCCATTTTTCTAATTTTAATAGTCTAATCAGAAAATCAATGCCCGTTGGACCACAGAAGAGCAGCTTCTTGCAGTACAAGGTATGTTAATAGTAGCAGCAAGTTGAAATCTGATGTAAAGGATTTGAAGAGGTGCTTAGGCTTATATTTGTATTTCCCTCTAATGCAAAGCTAAACTTTATCTGGTCACCAGGAACGCGGCAAAACTATTGAGAATATTTAGGGCATTTATTCAAGCAACATGACACTAGGCTTTTGGTTACCCATGTTAAATTTCAAAGAGAAAAGCTAAGCAGGATTTAACAACTGTATTAGTACCAGAAAGTCCCTTAATCATCTTCTGAGTCACTTTACATGAATTTTTCTAATGTGGAAGACTAAAGCAATAGTTAAAGTAATAAAAGTTCAAGAATTTAAGACATCTCCAGTATCCTAAAGTACAAAAAAGCAGAAGTAAATCTGCTCTACCGTTGCTTTTCTCTGTTCGCAAGGGAATAAGGGGCAGGTATCTACCCATTAGGCCTTTTAAGAGTCTGAAGCTGGATATGGATGCTTGACTACCAGTCTTACTGGGCTAAAACCCCAGTGTTTTCTGGTAGGCTATTCATACAGCTAATTTGCATTTATTTCATTTATGTGAAGGAGAACTGACTCTTGCATTAGCATGCACTGCAAAATCAAGGAACATGTAAGGGAAATATCTGGAGATGCTGTCTTGAAGGCATGTATTGACTCACTTATGTGGATCATCTTTTATAAGGGTAATAGCTCAGTTATATCTGTCTGCTTTATTCCTCTGTATTCTTCACCTTGGAAATGAGAGACTGAGTTTTGGTATAAAATATTCAGTGGATCAGGATATCAGTGTAAAGTTGTCAAGTATGCCATAACTGGTACTTATTTATTAGTCAGATAACTGAACCTAACTTTAGGTTATTTTGAAGCATGAATGGAAATGTAGAAAGACATGGTGTGTCTCAAATCATGCCTTTCAACTTACTTGCCTCAGGCTTGGATTTGCCTCTCCAAACTGTCTTCTGTCCTAAGTTCATTTTCTCACTATTGCTAAATACTTCAGTATTTTGTTCCCAGATGCAACTGAAGGGGATGCCTGTCTCTAGTATGATAGTCTAGTAAGTAGAAGGCTTGCTGGAAGAGTGGGGGAAATCCAGGGTCCTTGTGCCTGCCTTAGAATGAGAGGATTCAAACCGTCTTGCCTTTTCATAGTTTAGTTTTAGGAGTTCTCACTAAGCAACAGTTTGAGAAATGATAAGAATACATTCAGTTTTCATTAAGCTATGGCACTCTGTGGCCAACAAGACAAATAAACTAGAACCTGAGCAAAAGAATGAGGGTTGGTGGTGACTCCTTAGGAGATCTAGTCTTCTGGTCTCTAGGGATGGTTCTGTGTTTATATAAAGATAGTCAGCCTTAGTGGTGGGGTGAGAAATCAGGCCTTCTGGAAGAAATCTGTTTTCATTGACATGTGCTTCTTATATGTATTGTTTCCTCTGTGGTCCCCTTCCCTTGTCACTATATAAAATGGAGATGGGAGAGAATCCTAATGACAAGAACAAAGTGTTCTAATTATCCCTCCCTAACTCACTACTTGCTCTCTCCTGGAATGAGAGTGCTGTAGGTATTAACCTCCCATCCCTCAGACTAAGGACCCTGATTTCTTGCTTCAAAACAATTGCTTGAGGTAGTAGACTCTAGGCATGAGGGAGCCATGCTGTGTTTTTCCCTGGCTTTTTTAGAAGGTAGCCACAGTTGCTCTGCTAAAAGCTTCCTTAATGTGAATTAGGCTTGGACTTGAAGGTTGACTTGAACATGGGGACATTTAGTTTGTACACTTTAAAATAGATTTATTTCATTAAATGTATTGGTATATTTTGGCATATGCTTTTAATAATTTTACAGAAATCATAAGCATTAAGCAGGTAGGTGGCACTTACATAATTTGTTCACTTGAATTCAAACAATAAATCTAACCATGGAAATTGTAAATATAATCTCCAGTAATATAATTTTGGTGCTGTTTTTTGTAAGCATGAAAACACTCAGTATCTGCAGGCTAATCTCGAGGGATTGCCAGTAACTAAGGAAGAGGTAATGAGAAAACTTAAAATAAAGCTGTGTGTAATCTTAAAAGCAGTGTGGGTGCCTGCAGTGGGGTTGTGGACTCAGATTTATGATCTCTGAGCCAATATATTTGTAGTATAATTTATTAGGTAACAGTTCAGCTTTGAATAGTTGTTGAATGTAATGAGCTAGTTCATCAGTTAGTGTTCTTAAATTACAAACTGTTATGTACAGAAATGTATAAGCACGATCATATGTTCGAACCAAGATCTTGACCATGAAAATGCAGTTGCAAAAATGTTTTAACATTTGTTCAGGACAACAAAATTTGCATTGAAAAGCAGTGCATGACTTTCATGACATTGCAGAGAAAAACAGTTGGGACAATCAGGATGTAACTCTACATAAAATAGTTGCCAGGAGCACTGTAATCCCATGGCAGTAGAACTGCAACTCCCATTAACTATTTCTGCCTCGTTGTGGTGCTATATCATATTGCTGTGCACCCTGATTAATATTGTGTTTGCTGTGCTCTACATCATTAAGCAGTGTGAACAGCATCAAATTTGGATTTATTAGTTTCTCCGAGACATTCAAGATGAAATGCTGCTATCGAGAGCATGCATGTGTTTCAGTGTACCTTTGCAGCTGAGTGAAGTTCAGAAGAGCTTGAAGGATTCCTGTGAGCTGGGCTGCTTTCAAATGAGCTGGGAGAAAAGCATTCATACATGTGAAGTGAGGCTATGCAGTCATCCTGTTTGAGCTTCATTTTCATCAGCCTAATAAAATTATTTTTATTGAATAACCGATTGAACACATGAGAAATAAATTGGGGGTGTTCAGCACACAATTATACCCAATTTGTATAAGGATACTTAAGTAATGTGCACTAGGTTGACAGGGATGGTGGCTTGGCAACAACTCTTAGAGATATGCCATCACCTTATACATTAAAGTTTCATAAACACACAGTGAATTTTCTGTTTCTTACATGGCTTGAAAGACTTTTAATGCGTCATTGTGATAGAGCAGTAGTAATAACATTGAGAAGAATCCAAAATTAGTAGTGCTGTGTGTAGCTAAACTAAGGAAATTTTATTTTATTTAGATTTTTTTAAGAGTTGGGTTCTCAGGGAAGGCAAGAACACCTTGTTTTCAAGCTGTTTGCTTGGAAATGGGCTTTAAGACCTTATTTTTTGACAACCTGAGTTGAAGATAACCAACAGGCTCAGTTGTTTTGCAGATTAAGGGAGGAAAGAAGTGTAGCCAGCATAGTAACAGAAAAGGCTGAAATCACTGAAAGTCTTTATTAGTTTTCTAGCAGAAATGTGCTTTGTTCTGCTGGGCACCTTGTTCACTTGATTAATTGTACAGGATGTTAGATATATTGCAGTGGATGTTTCATGTTCATTATAAATCAGTAAGGGTGGTAGTGGTAGAGCACACAAAGAATATTAAAATACTGGAGGCAATGTTCTGTGGGCACACACAGCTTTTAAGGAGTATAGCTGATACCTTGTACAGCTGATAAAGCACAGAGCCAAATCCCTGTCTTTGCCTTGCCTGGATCCATGCCCTCCCACATGGCTCTGAAATCTTGCCAAGATTCCTGCAATCAGGAGGGTTGTATTCTTTTGTAAGCCCCAGAAAAAGATACTAAATAATGTAGCTGGGCTCTTGACAGCTGAAACATCAGCTTCAGCTACAGAATTTGTTACTATCCTGGAGGTGAACTTTTCTTTTAAATTGCAGGGAGTGTGTATTACCACATCAGAAGTGCCTAATAACAAGGGAAATAGAAAGGAGCAGAACAAACTGAAGGTCACACTCTTCACAATTAAGTTGAAAAGGAACATAGCTTTCAGATTTGAAACAACTCTCACTTTCTGAACACTTTGCTTCATTTTCTGAAGTGAGGCATGAAATCAGGCATAAATTTCTTTTCCTGTAATGAGAAAGAGTGCCTGTCTTCTAAGAACTGTAATATGTTCTGAATGAGTTTAAGTATCAGGAGCTTCACAGGAGAAGTCAAATTGTAACTCGCTCATGCATAACTGACAGCAAAAAAAAAAAGTCTTCTGTTTACTCAGTCTGGAACAAAATTGGTTTATTTCTTCAAGGCTCCAAACTTTTTGACACTTGTAATTAAAAATATATTTCACGTAGCTAAAAGCTGTGTTCTAGGAGGTAGCAGAAGTTGAGGATTTTTTTTCTTAAGCAGGAGAGGGGAAGAACTAGACACGCTCCTATAACAAAGTCAGTATACTTTTTGTTATAATTCAAATTTTAAGTTAAAAATTATGGAATGTTGAACTCAATAGTTTTTTGTGTTATATGCAAATGTGGTTTTAGAAATATTTAAAATATGTGTTGGGATTTTCTTTTGAAGTGCTCATAAACAAAAGTGACTACTGATGTCAGTACAAAAATTAATGAACAACACAAAGATCACCTGCCATGCTGCTTATCAGCAGGGGATTTAATCCTGGAGGCTTATACTGGGCCATCTTATAAGCAGACACCAGTAGCCTAAATATATTTACATTCTCCAAGGATCTTGTCCCAAACCCCCAAATTTTTCTACCCAGTTTGAATGGTGAAAAGCTTCAAACAGACTTTGTGAGGCGAACACTTGCCAGTTGCTCTGTATAGCCTGAGTAGAGCATGTCACAAGTGCAGAAATGAGCAGTATTTTGTGATTACTGAACTGTGCTCCCCCTGTTCTGCCCTCTGCCACTCCTGCCCCTGGCTGTGGGAAAGAAGCATCTGCATGCAGCTGGTGTGGAGGGAACCTGTCGGAGCTATCAGTGTTTGTCACTTGATATTTCTAGCATTTTATTCTGTTTACAGCCATTCGCACATGCTAAGTCACCCTTCCTCCCCTCTTGAGCTGTTCTTGGGCTTCTGCCCTTACTGTGAATATGCTGAAAGATTCACTGTGTTTGTCAGAGGCCAGATCTCTGTGGTTTTAGGTTGAGAGGCTTGGTGAATAAGCCAGGATCTTTTGAGAAGAATGGGTAATGACTTTTTAATAAAGTTCTTGATTTGTATGTTGATAGCTGTGCTATTGAAAATTACTTTGTTTTAATGGAAATTGAGGCCTTCTCCTAATTGAGAAGTTCTCTTAATTAGCAAGTCCTCGGTTTGCAGGTCCCATAGGTTCTCTCTATAAATACATCACACGTAGCTGTGTCTGACTGATTCTTCACAGCTATGTTATTTACTTTGCCTTCCAGGTGTCCGAAAATATGGTAAAGATTTTCAAGCTATTGCAGATGTAATTGGCAACAAGACTGTTGGCCAAGTGAAGAACTTCTTTGTAAACTACAGGCGTCGGTTTAACTTAGAGGAGGTATTGCAGGAATGGGAAGCGGAACAAGGAACCCTGGCTTCTAATGGTGATGCTTCTGCTTTAGGGGAGGACACAAAAAATACTTCTAATGTGCCATCAGGAAAGAGCACTGATGAAGAAGATGAGGTGTGTTTTGTGTACCAGAAATAAGTAAGCATGGGTTGAGGAACAGCATTTTATTTAGTGATAAAATATAAGGTTAACTGGTGTGGAGTGGCAAACCACATTCTAAAGAATGATGATGAGCTTGCATAGAACTTCAGCCAATGTCGTTAACCAGCTGGGAGCAGGACTGCACCTTTGATAGTGACGATCACATTACTGTTTTAGCGTTAAAATACACTTCTTGTTCTAGAAGAAGACTTGCTTCATAAATATTTTTAGTTCTGCTGTCTATAATGTTTTGGTTGGTGATTTCTTTTCAGTAACTTCTCAGTTCTTTGGTTTTATTTTTTTAAATGCTGTTTCCTGTGTAGTGGCCAGTGGCAGCCCGACTGCGTCACGCCCCGGCCGGGATGGCTGTTCACGCGGTCTTGTCTTTGTCCTTTGCGCAGGCACAAAGCACTCCGGCCACTCAGTGTTTAGGCCCTTCACCTCCAGCACAGGCATCTGCTCCGGCACCTGCCGCTCCCATGGCAACTTTAAATCAGCCGCCCCCGTTACTTCGTCCGGCGCTCCCCGCTGCTCCCGCCCTGCACCGCCAGCCTCCGCCGCTCCAGCAGCAGGCGCGCTTCATCCAGCCGCGGCCGACCCTGAACCAGCCCCCGCCCCCGCTGATCCGCCCCGCTAACTCCATGCCGCCCCGCCTCAACCCCCGGCCCATGCTCACCGCGGGCAGCGGCCAGCAGCCGCCCTCGCTCATCGGAATCCAGACAGAATCTCAGTCCACGCTGCACTGAAGAAACAATAAAAGCAGAATTATGCTAACTCCCACGTTTGAGAAATTGTATCGATGTACTTTCTTTTTTTTCCAAATAATGAAGGGGAGAAAAGAGCACGCCTTCACAGGTATCAGACCGTTTTTCCAGAGGAGCAAGCTGAGAACTAGAAACGAAACTACATCAATCACCACCTGTATAAAAATATTTTTATGCCGAAGACTTGTACAGGACAATGCCTACACTGCAGCCCTCCTCTGTATGAATAACTGTTGAGGGAAGCTAACTTCTTAAATGAATAAATGTTCAACACACCAAGATTTTGTTTAACTGATTTTTACTCTATTTATTTTATTACAGTTCTTTATAGTCAAGCATCTAACTACAGGAAAGTAGTCTGGCAAATCTAGAAATAGGTAATATTGTAGAAGACTTAAATGTAGTATTGGGCGTTTTTGTGTGTGTGAATTTTTAATTTTTTTTACCTTTTAATGAAAGAAAATAATGGCTTTAGGTTCAGAATGTTTGGCCATTTAGATAACAGTAGAAGGATTTCACACACTTGTAAAATGTAGGTCTTCTCTTCATGTTTTTCCCAGAACATCTTAGCTTGTTTTAAAAGGTACTGGCGTATTAAATACTCCTTTTTCAGAGTGTTCTGAAGACTCAGTGAGCTATTGTACCAAATTTATTAAATCGCATGCGTCTTCTCCTCACAGAATTTAACTGGAAGCAGGAGTCCAAGTTTCTTGCTGCAGTCTTGTCTTGTGAGCTGGGCAAGATAGAGTGGCAGCAGCTTCAACCACCCAGGGGGATGACAGGAGAGGAACCATCTAGCAAGAAGTATTAATTTAATTTGTTATTCCACTAATTCTTCTAGTGTAAGTACAGTAGAATTCCATTCCTCTGAGAATGACTGACTGCAGTTCATGTTAGTTCACTGATACCTTGCTTGAGCATTAATGAGGGAAGTGTAGAGGCTGGTCGTGCTGGTAGAGTATCACGAGAGTAGTTACCTGCTGCCAACTCAGTCTTACTTTAAAGTGATTATCTCTTAACTCCTGCTATATTTCTGACAAAGTTGATTACATGAGTTGAGGGTATTGGGGGAAGGACGAGGGTCTTTATTATATTGACTCAGTAAAACCTGCATTTAGATATTAATATTGCTTCCCAATAGGAGTTTAAAAGAATCTCATTTCACTGCATTCTCATCTGAAACCTTGATTGATGCCCAGCAGTGTTTTGGGGCGTGAGGGGTTTTTTTGGGTTGGTTTTTTTTTTTTTTTTTGTAAAAGCAGATGCCTCTACCCTCCAAGTAAACCAGGCTCCAAGTATGAGTAGCACTATTTGAAACTGTGTGATCTGAACTAAGTTATTGAAAAATAATGCATTATTGATTATGTATTAATAATTATGTTGACTGTCATACTGTTTTGAAAGGGTTTTTTGCTTATAGCTGAAATGGTGTCTAAAAGTCTTTTTAACTCCATTTTGTCATTAACTAGATTTGCCCTTGACTAAAATGAGACTTTTTATGCAAATGGGATGTGCTCTCCCTAGGTTTTTTTCACAGATAAATTGGGTGGACTAATGATCAGATCAGCAGCTAAATAAGGTCCTTTTTTTATGTGCAAAGGGAAGTTCTTGTACTATCAGATTCTATTTCATTTGAAAATCTAGTAGTAAAGTTTGATAGTTGTAACCTGAATTGCACTTGAAGTGTTCACCTTTATGTTTTACTTCTTCATTTTAAAATATTCTCAGATCAAACTTGAGAGATTTTTCTTTCTGAAGAGCTTTCACTGGTGTGCTGAGGTGCTGTACAAAAGGTCTTTCTTACAAATGTTCTTTGGCATCAGAGTAGGTGCTTAGCCACAATGTGAGCATCAGATGACCCCCTAAGTAAAGCAGAATTTTAAAACAAGCACCAAGGAATTCGTGGTCGTGGAAACTTGTGTTTTGGGAGTCATGAGTCTTTAGTGTGCCCTCACCAGCTACACACAAATCTGGCTGCTCTATTGGTCTTTAAAACCAATACAAAACCAAGATGGTACATTTTTACAATTTAATTGTTAACAGTGGTAAGATTCATCTTCAGAATTTTTTTCTTCTTTTTTCTTTTTTCTTTTTTTTTGTTTGTTTACTTTTAAGCATTGAGTCTCCCAGGTGTGTGTGTTGTACATCTGCTAATTTTTGTCTTGTCTCTTGTCGATAGACTTCAGTATGCAGAATGTTGGGTGTTACAGTACAGTTGGCCACCACCAACTGCTATGAAACTGTTCAGTACATTGTAATTCCGTTTAATCTTGTTTAAATATTCTATAACTGGGCAAAGGTGCTGTATTTGAAGGGGGGAGGGAGGGTCAGAGATATGTAGGGTAGTATTTCTTAATTTACCTACACTGTAGCACACAGTAGGGAACTCCTAGCATTTGTAGTACTAAATAAGTATGTACATAGCAAAATGTCTTTATTGTGTGCTTTGCAGAATATGTGCATACAGTTTGCACGTCCTGTTTTGGGGGGTAGGGTTTGTTTTAAGCAGTGTTTGCCTGGAGAGTGATATGCTTGCTGCTTAATCAAAGGATTAAAGTTTCAAAGAAATCTGTGTCTTCTATTTTTATGTACCTTGTAATGGTCTAATATGTTAGGGCCCTTATACTGTGATTCTCTTCTAAATTCATTTATATTTTTTTAAGAATTAGAAATAAAATTATACAATGGTGTTGATTTCAGTGGGAAATTTCTTTTGCCATATCTGGTCTCCATTTTGTAATGTAGTAATGAACTCTGACTTCAAGGTTGGCTTAATTTTGTCACTTTAAAAAATGTACAATGTTTGCACACTAACATTTGGCAGAGAACGTGTATCCTACATTGTTCAAAGCTAATGTAACTCTACAGCTTTTTGTACAGTTTATTTTAGTTAATAAAGCAAAACGGTACTAAAAAATTACATTTTGCAAATGCAAGGCATAATCGGAACAACATGTATTCAAGAAACAACACTTGCAAAATATGGATGTACAAGAACTATCAGATTTAATTGTTGCACTTTAAATCAGAATGGGTACGAAGTTGAGCAGGTATTTCTGCATTTAATAAAACAATCACTAAACATTGTGCATCATAGTAAAGCAGTTTAATTTGTTGCTCCTGAGTAAAAGGAATTAAGTGCCTTTGTCCATAGCTTTTTTTTCATCTTTAGAGTTGTTGGGATTTTTCTTTACTCTGGAAACCTCACAATGCATCAAGAACAGAACACAAACCAGTAGCTTACAGATATGGGAGTTCGTGTATGGATAGAGATGAACTGCAGAGTTTAGGGAATAGTTTGGGATGAAAGGTCCTCGGAGTATGTTGTGCCTCTACAGCAAAAGAAAGGAATAGACTGAAGTTATAGCTCAGGCCAGGCAGAAATGTGGTTGTCAGGCAAAAACAAAGCCAAACATCATGAAATAGGGTGCTTGGAGATGTGTTTCATAATGCAAAGGAAATTGTAGAGAAGTTAGTAATGTTGCACTGTAAACAGCACTGAATACCACTCAGTCATCCTGTTAAACGTGGTGAACCTCCAGCTTTTCCTGAGGCTGAGGTAGCCAAACCTCAAGAGTTTACCTTTCTCAGAGTGAGTTAAAACCAGGCATTGATGGGATAGACATCTGCTTTAATATCCTAGGCAGTTGTAAATGAGATATAAAGGCAATCATTTAAATTCTTTAAATCATTAAACTCTTTAACACTACTCATAGTCCACTGCTGATGAATTAGGCATCAAAAATGTACAGTCAGGTAGGGAGGAGAAGCAGAATATACAGGCAACAGTATCTGGACTATTTAATTAGCAGGTGCCCCCTTCTATAGAACAGACATCCTCAAAATTAATTCTGAAGTACAACTTTGGAAAATAATTACTTCAGACTCACCACTAGTGAAGGCTGCTACTTTTTAGTTCTGTGAATTCTTTAACCTTAAAACTCTTTTTCTGTGCAGTTTTGTACACTGAAACAATTCTAGCAGCACAATAAATCCTCATTGCTGTTACTGACTTGGCAGTTTTCCCTTGGATTGGCTCAAGAGGAAGCACTGAGATTCAGGGATTGTGATGTCTACAGCAGTTTCAAGGATGCAACTTTGTCTTAATGCAGACCAGGCCCCCTGTTATGCTCACTGAGCCTTAAGTGAAGAGGGATTTTTAAATTAATGCCTGGACCCTGATATCTGATGATTTAATTGACAGATCTTCATCCCCACAAAGCACTGTTCTAGGGAATTATGTTCGGCACTGGGAGGATAGTGCAGCCAATGACCAGCTTGGAAGCCTCATCCCATCTCAAAACTATTGATTTAAATTTATAAATATTTGATTACAGAAACATAATGCCTGTTGTTCTGACGGATCTTCCCGTGAACTTCCCGGCAAGTAGTACCCAGATTAGTCAGGATGTTCCTAAAAGCTAATAAAAAATGAAACAACTTAATTTTTGTAAGAAGGAGTGTTTTTAGAAGTGCCTGTTGTAGTAACATCTTTACTGGGCTCCCAGAGACAATGCACTATGGACCGACTCCCTCGGGAGTGACAATTCTGAGTCATTTTAGCAAAAGAATCTTTCTGAAGCCATTTTATTAATATTGGTTTTAGAACTCCTTTGAAGATAATCCAGGTAATGAGACCCAATTGTTTCCTTTTTTCTAGCCTTGGTGCTTTTGTGCGTGTGCTAGGATCGAGTGTTCCTTAGAGACCGGTTTTCCTAGAAGTGGTTTAATGTGAAAGAGAACGAAGTGCAGCAGCAGGTGATGTGGAACAGGCGGCAAAGCCGTCGCATCAGTACTGTTGTCTGGAGGAGGGCGACGTTGCCTGCCTTTGTAAGGAACCTTTCGGCACGTCTCGGGTCATTAACCCGCAGTCCTGGCATGTAATAGTAATATAATAGTATCACATAATAACTGGCATGTGGTATGGCCGTGTCCTTTGCCTATTTAGCATGGGATTTATGTCGCTCTTTCAGTCCCGCAGGTGTAAATAATGAAAGAGCAACTCGCTGCCCTCCCTGCAGGCAGGCGGAGGGCGGGCAGCGGGTGCTGTGCCCGAGCCCCGCCGCCGCTCCTCGTTACCCTCCTGGAAAACTCCCTGGCCTGCGGGGGACGGCTCTGCCGACCTTACCGACCCTCACCGGGCGTTCGGGAGGCTGCGGGGCGCTGTGCTGAGCGCGGAGCCGGCGGCGGGTGAGGATGGGCTGCCGGGGAGCCTTCCCCGGCCCCGGTCCCGGCGCTGCGGTCCCTGAGGAGGCGGGGGGACGCCGCTGTTCCCTCCCCCAGCCGGGAGGGCCGGCGGCGCCCGGAGCGGGGCGGTGCCGCCGCCGGGGTNGTGGGTGCCGGCCGGGCTAACGGGGGGCGACACCTCCATGAAGTCCCTTTGCCAGCCCCGCGGTGCAGGGGGAAGTCTGAGCGGGGCTGTTCTTCTCCGCTCAGAGAGGAGGCCCGGGTCGCAAAGCCGAAGTTGGAGCCCCGGGAGTTGGCGAGGTGCGGTGGAGCCCTCGCCCCCGGCGCGGGGGTTCCCCCGTGGAGCCGGGCTCTGCCCTGCCCTGCCCGGGATGCGCCAGGGCCGCCGGCCCCCAGGGATGCCCGAGGGAAAGGTAGGCCCGGTGCCCGCCCCAGAGGTTGACGCAGAGCCGAAGTCTTTGGGGCTGGGAAGGAGACAAAGCCGGGACTGCTCGGATGAATGAAGAATGTCTTTGTAGCTCTGTTCTTTTCAGACTGCAGGCAACTGTAACAAGCATCCCCGCTGGTGTCAGCTGAATGCTGCTGCAGAGAGGGAATCTCCCCTCTGTGCTTGTGCCGGGAGTCTTCTGATTTTCCTTGATTAACAGCACTCTGGGAGCATCTTGAGGCAGCAGGCTTTAACCAAACATTTTCAACACTCTTCATATTTAGAAGGAAAAATGAAGAGCTCCTATTGTTGGCACTTCTTGAATTGCTTTGCCTGTTGTTAGCTTGGCTGTGCCTTCCTGGTGCCAGCCAAGAACAACTTTCCTCATAACTTCCGCTTTATAAATACGGGATGGCTGAAAGGAGTGCAATGATGTGCTAAAAATAGCTGGGTATATTCAGGTCAGGCATATCTCCAGGCTGGCAGCAGAAACACTTGTATTTTTAAACTCCCCTGCTGATTGCACACAGAGCATGTGGGCTTAGTGATGAGGGTGAAATTGGGGTACCCTGGAATGCCCTTGTGCATGAGCCTTGGCCTGGCTGGTTTTTCACTTCATCTTCTTCTGTCCAAGGACTGTGTTGTATTACTGCTTTTGAGCTAGGTGTGAGATGTTGCAGTGATGAAGCAACAGGAAAACTTCCTTTGCTGTTAGCCTTGATTATCTTATCTTATTTTTGGTGAGCAGAGAAGTGTTTTCTGTGGTTGAGGACCCCTCTGCGAGCAGAAGGCAGAACCACATCCCTTGGCTGAAGGGAGTTTATAGTTTCACATCAGGAGGGAGGGGAGCAATAGGAGACAGTGCAACCCTCTGGTTCTCTGTGATAGTCAGAAGCCAGTTGTTCCCAGCTGCTTGGCAAAGGACATCTTGCAGAAGAGATCTGAAGTAGAACAGCCTGCTAATGTCTCTGCAAAAAAATCTGCCCTCCCAGCACACACTTGCTCAAATACATGACAAGGAGGCAGTGGAGCCTGTTATCATTGCTTGAGCAGAGAGGAAACCTTTATATCATTGGAGGTGCTGCAGGGCCAAGTGGAGGGAGACCAGAATAGGCTTTGAAAGTGAAGAGGTGTTGGTGCAGTGGGAAAGTGGAGGGATGGTGAGAGGTGATGTGGTTGTAGCTATGGCTTAGAAAAATGATCCCTGTGGCAGCACACAGGGTGGATAAATAAGTAAAATATTACATTTCAATAGAAATGTGTTAAGTGTTTGGAAATGGGAAAGTGTTTCCCATTCCTGGAAGTGTTCAAGGCCGGGCTAAATGGGGCTTTGAACAACCTGGTTTAGTGGAAGATGTCCCTGCCTATGGCCAGGTGGTTGGAACAAGATGATCTTTAAGGTCCCTTCCAACCCAAACCCTTGATTCGATGAAAACCAGAGGATGATGGTGATGGATGACAGTTTTATTTGTGTTAGTAGACAAGAAATACTGTGTCATACAGAGACACGAAGCAGGAGAGGTGGGTGAGGTCTCGTGAAGATCTAACACTTAAAGCCTGAGAGAGAGATGGAGGTTATGGAGCTGAGTGGAACAGGGTCTGCGTGTGTCAGGTTGGGATACAGGCGGTGCAAAAGAAGGGCTATGGGGGAAGCTTGGAGTCATTGTGCTACCCCTGGGCTGGTCATCATCAACATCCCAGATATGAGGAGAGGCTGAGAGTTCAGCCTGTGCAGGAAGATGGTCTGCAGCAATAGGGCACATCTGTGAGTACCTGGCAGGAAACTTTAGGGTTAGAAACTGAAGAGTTGTAAGCTGCTGAAAAATAAGATTCAGAGTAACACCATGAAGGAAAAAAGAAAAGATTGTGGTGCTCACATGGTATTTATGGAGTTTCGAGAGGGTAAAGAATCACACCCAGGAGGGGACAAGATTTTAAAGCTAGAAAGCTGCTTTTGTAGACTTGGGACAAAGGGAATTCAGGTAAGTGCAGAGGGCAGAAATCAGACAGTTATTTCACCATAAGTCAGGAGCAGTTCTTATACAGCTGTCAAGGCTGTGGGACAGGTCAGGAGCTCTTCATTCTGTGCCTGCTATTGCTTGGGTCACTTTGCAAAATCCCTTCACTGGGCAGGTGCAGACTTGTAGGGTGCATCATCTCCTGGACTTTATTTGTGCCCACCTTTAAGTTATCCTATAGCCCTCTGTCTTCTTCAGTTCTTTGTCTGACCCTTTGATTTTGCATAAATAGACATAATTCACCATCAGGAATCATTTGGCTATGGAGGCATATTCCTTTCTTGTTTTTTCAGGGAGTCTGTGTGAGTTGTGATTTTCTTGGTCTCCTGATGCTGTGGAGGCAGTTGGTGGTGGCTGCAGGGATTCAGGTTCTGTTATCTCCCAGACATTCCATTCCTGGCAGCATTCCCTGCCCAGAGCAGCGTGGCAGCCTGAGGGTGCTGCTGCAGGACCCAGCCAGCTGGCTGGGACACTCGACAGCCAGTGTGCCCTTGGGTCTGGGCCCTGAGGTGAGGATTTCAGAACCTCTTCTTTTGTTTTCTGGGGCTTTTCTGTCCAAACTTATTGGCAATAACTGTGAAGGGTTAATGATCACACTGCTAGTCATCGGTCCCTTATCAGTACCAGTTGGGCTGCAAGTGTGCAGTTGTTCCACTAGCTTCCCTCAGGCCAGGAAAGAAGCTAACTTCTTTACCCTGGTGTGTGGCTGGGCTCAGGAAAGTGAGGAAACTTGAGTCATGCTGTACTGTTAATAAAACTGCTGTAAAAATTTCCAGTTTCCCCTGCTCAATATTGCAACAAATACACAAGTGTGTGAGAAACTGTCTGCACCTAAACCACAGTGGTTTTGATATGGGCTTGCCCAGAGTGCTCTGTAATGAAGCATGTTTGTCTCTGGGAGTGGGACTGATAAAGCAAGTTTTTGTGTATAATATACTGACGTTTGCATACAGAGATTCTGTATGGGTAAGTATGTTGCTGTGAACTTACTTTGCAGAAGATTATATCAAAATATAAAAGTTACTTACTATTATTATGCAAAGCCACCTAGTGACTAACCAAACCTCAAGGCTAGGAACCATCTGCAAAGCAGTTTTTCCCCAAGTAGGTGCTGTGAGACATGAAATGGTCAGACCTGTGCTAAGTCATATGGTTCACAGTCTTGTCTGCTATATCCATGTGCTTGAAACTGGAATGTGGCCCTATGAAAGAAGCAAAAAAATGCTGTGGCTGCCTGGCTGTGGCAGCGTGCTTAGGCAGAGCAGCACAGCTTTCCACTACCCACTGCATTTGGAGAAGGGGCCATGGGAAAGCTCCTGGTTCTTACCTCTGTGGATCTCCAGCCTCCTCATGGGAGGGACTTTTTAAGAACACATCCTTTCAGCTGTTGATTTTTTTTCTTTTTAAGGAAAGAAAGTGGTGACAATCTTTGCTGTCACCCCTTTCCCAACAACAAGCTCAAGGGGTCCCCAATAGCATATGGGTTTTTACCTTAGCAGTTACACTTTCAGTGACAGCTGTGGCCAGAAGAATGAGTCTACATGTCATCAGACACATGTATGTGTAAAAAAAAAAAAGAGCTCATCCTAGTAATTCTGAGGAATAACCATTGGGTTGATTCATAGATTTCTGTATAGATGCTGGTAAAGTTCTTTATTAAGACTGAGTCAAAGGGTCTGGGCGTGAACAATTAAAACCAAGAATCTCTTGTGCCTTAAACAGATATTCATGGCCAAACCAACTGAATGGTCAAATCAGCTGAAGTCCTAATTAGTGTGTCTTTATGGGCCATAGAAAGAGATGTGAATTTGAAAGCCCCAAAGACCTAGTTCTGCAAAATTTGTAATGGCCAGTTATTTGTTAGGAAAAGTGAGGAGTCACTTTGGCTTCAATACACTAAAAGATAAAAAATTAAAGCCTGATAGTTGTGTTGCTCTCTGTCCCTCACTGTTATTTTTTTCCAGTAACTTTTGTTTCTTTATTTTGTTTTTCTGTCTGTTCCTTGATTCTGTTTCCTACATGCTGTTGCTGTCTCTTTTCACTCAAGTTCATCCCCTTGAGTTTGCTTGAAACTTGGTCAGGGTTTCAGCACTGAGCTTGACGCTGGAGGAGGTCAAGGGCTGCTCACGAACAATAACACTGTCCCCCTGCCCTCTACTCATCTGCAGAGTCAAACTGTTTAAAATTAAGATCCTGCTCCCACTCAGCTTCTCCATTTGGGGTTTTCCCCAAAGCTTCCCAGAAGCAGATGGCGCTTCCTGGAGCTGTGCTTGCAGAGCACTAAAGTTTCTGCAGCTCTGCCTCCTCCCGACGGATCCATCTGGATGTGCCCTTCCCTCAGAGCTGCCAGGCTCAAGGAAAGCCCGTGTACAAGCTGTTGTGCTGTTCTGGTGCCAGCCTGGTGGCACAGGTGTATAGTCTACAGTCTGACCAGGAAGCAACCTGAGGACAGGTGCTGATGGCAGGGATGAAAGGACACCTTCTGGGTTAAAAAGCTTGACTCCCTTAAGAAGGGAGCTTAGGCTGTGCTGAGAAATGCAACTCAAATCAATTTAATTGATCCCATAAAGAAGCAGCATGACTACAAATTGGTGCCTTTGCCAGTGACTTCATGATGCAATGATTTATCTGTTGCAGAGCTTCATGGAAGGTTCAGGAAAACATGCCGTAGGTTGAGATACCTCCTGGGAGGGGAGATGGAAATTGAAATAGGGTAGAAGTGCTTTGGGAGAAAGCTCAGTTAAAGGGAAAAGGCAAAAGAGGGTACATGTTGCATTAAGTACAAAAGAGAATAGAAACTTCCTTTGGAAAATTAGTATTTTAAATAACAGGAGACTTAAAAATTATTGCTTTCAGAGAAAATACAATAGGTTACTTTAGGAAAGGAAGAAAAAAAATGAAAACAAGAGACCAAAAAGCAAAGAAAGAGGGCAGAGGAGGATAAAGAAAGAGTGGGGGTAGAGATGGAGCCTAAAGCACTGCCACGAGGACAGCACATTTTGGACTGGGGAGGGAGGCTGATGCAGAAGGAGGGAGATGGAGGCTGCCAAGAATCCTGTGTGCACAGTTAAGTTCAGACTACAAAACCATTAGGGTTTATGGCCACTTAAGTTATTACGAAACCAAATAAAATGCTTATTGTCTTAAAATGGACTTTATTTCCATTTGAGAGTTTTATTTGAATGTGACATGCCTGTGCAGGCTGTGGCATGAGCTGGTGTGACTGAGCCAGTGCTGCTTCCTCTGTGAGCTGCCACTTCACTTCCTGCAATGGGTGGGTTCACCCGGCTTTGCCGAGGCTACTGTGGAGGGCTTCACAGGACTGGACTTGGGTGTTTCTTAGGTCTTTGTGTGTTTCCTGCTGCCCTTGTGCTTCTTCTTTGATCACATCACTCACCAGTTTTGTGGAAGGTGAAATCTACTTTGTATCTTGGATTCCAACTGTGAGAAACGTCCTTGGTAACCTTGTGTTGCTCCAGATGGTAAAAATCTGCAGTCCCTACATCATTGCAATAAGGCAAAATACTTTTCAGTGGCTTGCCTTTTATCCTAACACTTCTAAAACATTTTTATACATGATCTTTTCAAAGCTGCTCTGGGGGATTTCCACTCCCTTGCTGTTTTAAAGTGCTCATACTGCTGTGTTAACCACAAAGCTCATGCTGGTACACTTTGTCTCTCTGTCTCTCTGTCTCTCTCTCATTCTCTCATTTTCTCCCCATTGAGGACCAGCTACAGTTTCCAGGTATGGCTTTACCAAAACGTGTCTTGTTAATGCTGGCAGGAGCTTAACTTTGCCAGAATTATTTCTCACTTCTGAAGGGCTATTCAGAGGCTTGGCACACAGGGGTTGGGGGGAGGCTGCAGACCCAAAAACATCTCGGGAAACAAGTTCACCCTGTGAACCAGCAAAGTGGTGCCGCGATGTCATAGGGGTGAGAGGCAGAGCCTTCTTACTGAGATTTCTGCTGGTGCTTGGGAAAGTGATAAAACATTCAGGGATTGTCACAGAAGTGATGGCAACAAGGTTATTTTCCAACTGTGAATGAGGTTATTTTAAGGCATAACAATATTGTGTTGATTAGAAATAGATTTCTTGATAATGCAAAATTAAATAATTAATTATTTTTAGAACCTCCAGCAAAAACAGTAGATGTAGCAAATAAGTAAACTGGCTGTAAAATCAAAGCTGCTTTAGCACTAGATACACTTCAGTAGTTGTAAGAGTGTATTTTTAAAAAATTTTTTTAATGCTGTGTTGCAACCTTGTCTTCAAACCCTGATGAGTCTAGTCTTATGGGAATTTATTGTAATGCTTGACTGTACCTCTGTGCAAAGGAAACCCTACTGTCTTACTCTGCTTAGTGAAAATTTGCCTATGGAGATGAGCAAACTGATGCTTGCTTAGTAAGCTTTTACTGTGCCTTGAGGATGAGGTAATATTACAGTGGGAGCTTCAATAGGATAGTGGTGCCTGTATACAAAAAAAAAAAAAAGTGTTTATTCTGCTGTCCTCTGCAGCAACATCCCCTGGGGTGGCTCAGGCACATATCCAATAGGAAATTGTTGCTGTTAGAAATACTCTCTCTTGGGGACCAGCTGGTCACTGCCCTGCAGCTTTTAAGTGATTAGGACAACAGCAGAGCAGTTCCTGGGGTTTGCTGGCTGCCAGGTGAAGTGGGAGTGAGCCCTGAGTGCTGGCAGTGAGTCTTTGTTGGTGCAATGGGGGATCCTTTCCCTCCTCAGCCTCTGTGCTGGGGGGACACACATGATGCAGCCAGGGTCCTTCTCCCACAGAGGGACTCTGCAAGGGTGTTTTGTTGCCAGCAGTCAAAGTGTTCTGACTCTTCCGGGGCTGGAAGGGACAAGGATGATCCTCCCAGTGATGTCAGATGTCATCATCTCCTGGTTTCACATGACTCCATATAACTTGCTATATCTTAAATATATCTCAAACTATATACATACTTTTAGTCATTCTTTAGCAAACTGAATCCACTCTGTGTGTTGAGTTGGGGCATATATTTCTTGTCCCCAAAATAGTGGGGTTTTGGAGGGCCTTAGAGTAGTAAATCATACAACATATTTTAATTCAAAAGTACTGAAGACAGCTAATCTGTTTATAAATTTAATAGTTTATAAGGCAGTTTGGAGAGGGTTGTTCTAATGCAGGATGTGTTCCCCTCCATCCTGTTCCTGCCTGTTACCTCCCAATGAAGTGACTTGATCTTAGACCTCTAAATTTGACAAAACTTTTCCCACTGTGACTAAGACGGTTCTGATCTACCATAAAAGGTAGATAATTTTTGAGGGAGGGACAGGGCATCTTCTAAGACTTGTCTCTACCAAGTGTCTTAGGGCAAAGCAACAGAGCTGAACTAGAGCTGCAGAAAGGTAGGTGCATAACCTTTTTTCTGTGCCCTGTTGTATGTATGACATGGAAGCTGGTAAGTGAGGAAAGTGCTTTTTTACTGGCAATACCCCAGTCCTGGAGCGTGGCTGAGCATCACCCTCCCCTCATGCAGTGAACCTGGCAGAAGCCCCATTTGTAGGGTGACAGGACCAGGGATCCTTGTCCATATGTGATGATCAAATCTGTGATAACAACCTGGATATTTTCTCTTCTCAGTCTGAGACGTGGTGGCACCCAGGGCCTGTGCCTGGCCCTGCTGTCCTGGAAGTTTTGGCTGTAATGGTGCACTCACAGTTCATGAGATAATGTGCTAACCTTTCAGGAGGGCTTGGTTTCATATGAGAGAAAACAGGAAAAACATGTCCTCTTTTAAAAAAGCAACCACATCATAAGGAATGGTTTTTCCTGTGTGCAGAAACTATGTTTTTGTGGCTAGAAGAAGTTAATCTGTCCACAGTAGTTCAATGTGATATCAAGGTTCCACACAGCCTCTGTCATTCTGACTGCTGGTGCTGTAGATAGAGAGCAGCAGTGCTGGAGGGGAGCTGTTTGAACATGGCTATAAAATGTTGATGCAATTTTATATTCTAGTAAGCCATGCCCATGCTGATTTTTCTCAGTATTATGTTCTGCTCAGTTTCTGAACAAGAATCAATTCTAAGTGTGGAGCTTTTTACTGGAAAACGTTTGGGCACAGTTTGGTGTGTGCTAATTAAAACAGCATAGCTCCCAATTTATAAACTTTATTTTTGTTATGAGAATTCTCCCACCTGGATTATTTCCAGTGAGGTTAAGGCATCTGCATGGAAAGAGTTGTTCCAGAAGCATTTTGCTTGTGCAGCTCATGGTGCAGGCAGGGCTGGGATGCTGGAGTGGTGGGAAGGTGCAGCTGGGAGCTCTTTGTACTGCACTGCCTTTGAGCTCCCACTCATTGGTAGCTGTTTATAGGACTTGGGCTTAGCTTCTAGTGATTCATACCACTTTTTTATGTGTGGGCAGAATTAATTCTATTTATTTTAGCATAGGGAAATCCTTTTTTTTTTTTTTAATGTGTAGATTTTCAGTCTCCATAGATTGGGGGCTTTTGTGTGTGTGCTGTTGCAGTGGAGTTGCAGTGAAAATCCCTTTACAGCGTGCACTGTGCCTGTCACATCATTATGCAGCACGAGCCTGCTGCTCTCTGCTATTTTAAACCAGCATTACAGTTCATGCATGTGCTGAAAAATTGCAGCATGCACAAAGGCAGGACACCTTCCCCTTGCTGAAAGCTGTGAGCAGACAGAAGTGAAAGCTGCCTCAGCCCCTACCTACGCTGGCCAGGCATCAGCGTAAGCAGGAAATTGATTCAGATAACCCTCGGGTGCTCTCACTGTCACAAAACAGCACTTTTTCCTCTGATGGTTTCCCTTTGGTTTCAGTTCAGAGAGCCCATGTGCTGGAAGCCAGAAGTAGGAGCAGAGCTGCTGCAACCCGCCCTGAGTCACTGGTGAGTGCTGGGATGGGAATTACACGCTGCCTGGGCTGGGTTGGATCACATCCCACCGAGTGCTGGCTGGCACAGGGCTGCTGTTTCTCAGCTCCTCTGAGTGTCCCCAGCTGATTCACACGGGCACCTCTCCAGCTTGGGCAAAGCACTGCTATCCACAGGGCCCCTCCTGGGGCAGCCCATTTCTTCCAGCAGAATAGCTGCAAGCCCTGCAGCAAAGCTCCTGCCAGGCTGGCAGCAGCGGTGAACCCCCCATCTTCTGGAAACCCAGAGGTTTCCGCTCTGCCCTCTGAGCAGGCAGCCTCCCCTTTCACCTGGGCTGCTCTTTGCTGTGCCCTGAGGTGCCCTCAGCTGTGCAGCACTATCCTGGGCGAGGCTGAGGAGGTGCTTTCTTGGAGATGCCAAGAGTCTCCATTTTTAGGAATGGGATCTGGGTTGGGTGGATTATGAAGGTGTTTAAAGTGATATAGGCTCTCATTTCAGCAAGAGAGTTGGAAGGTGGCGTACCACAGCAAAGTGCTCCTTGCAGGAAGAAATGGGAGTGATTTTGGTTGGTTTAATGAGCAGTGAGAGCTCTGGAGGAGTTTTTGGATAGGATTTTGGGCTGCTGACTGTTTCTTTTTAATGTGTCCCATAACTTTTTTGCCTAAAACATGTCATCCCAGCTTGAGTTTCTGGAGTTAAGGAAGATCCCTAAAGGCAAAATGGGTAAACCAGAGAATTTTTGTTGTTGATTTTATTTTAGTGTGTTTTTACACACTAAAGCATTACCTTGCTGTACCATACCATCAGATGAGGTAAGTATTGGAGCATAATAGGACTGGGGAAATTGGATGCCAAGTAAATGGGAGAGAGAGCAGTAATAAGAGAGAGGAAGGAAACTTGTTTCAGGGTTGTCAGCGACCCAGGGCAGAGTGAGTTCTTAGGCAGTTCATCCTGTGGGTGGTCCATGCTCTGGAAATTAATGGTGACAGCTCTCCATCTGCCTTAGAAGCAGCAGAAACACTCTGCTGCTGGCATCTGCTACCGAGGCAGCCCAGACATGAGACTGGTAATCCCTCCTGGCTGCATTTTGTCATCTCTGGTTGATGTGAGGAAAATAGAATTGCTCCTTATTAGGTGTCAGGGAACCGGGAACCCCATTTTCAGAGGAGGAAAGATGAGCTGTTTTAAAATGAAAGAAGCAAATGGACAACTATGTCTGGTTTGAAGAAGAAGGCTGTTCATTTTGGGGGGATCAAACAGGGTAATTTGCAAACTCCCATTGGAATAGTAAGTCTTTAATAGCTGGAATATGAGTATGGCTCATATTCCTGAGGGCTCCAGACATAAGGTTGTGCTGGAGTATGTCAGACATTCAGCCTGGTGAAAGGCAGGGAGACTCTCACAAGCTGGGGAGGTGAATACTGTGTACAACCACTAACGAGGGTGCTGAGTAACAGGAGCAGTTAAATGTCGGCTGTGGAATACATTTTAATTGGTTAAGTGCTTTGGTATGTTTTTGAATCAGGCACATTATCTGTCCGCAGCATTTCCTCGCCCAGTGTGGATTGTTAAAGTAGAAAGGAAAAGGGATGTTGCTCTCTGAAGCCCGAGGTGCTCTGTGGCAGCTCACTCACTAATTGCTGCTCTCGTGGGCCAGGCGGCCGCTGCAGCAGGGAGGAAGGGCGGAGTGTCAGCACTGGGCACACCGTTCCGTGCCAGACACGAGGTTGTTAATGGTGATGTGCTCGCCCTGCTTCCCTCCAAAAGCAGCAAATGCTGAGTGAGAGCTCTCAGAGAGATGCTGATGCCAGGAACTCCAGTGACTGACAGGGCAGGTGGCCCACACCCTGGAGAGGAGAAATAGCATCCTACAGCACAACGTTAAAACTGAGCACTTCCCTCAAGAAATGATCTGGCAGCTCAGGTGTGTTGTGCTTCTGTACAGTTCTGTAAGGAAAACATCTAAGTGCAAAGCTGCAAGAAATGCTAACCAGAGTGGCTCTAAAGCTTAAGCTACTTGCAAAAAAACCCTGGTGGCAAATCTCAAGGTTTGTGACTTAAGGTTTGGAAAAAATGTTGATGGTTTTTCCTGTTGGAAAATTAACGTTGCATTCCTGTGCTGTGTATGGGTTATGGTAGGTTGAAAGAAAAACTTACATCACACTTCTGATTGCAGCCCTGCTTTTCTTTCTTTTTTTTCCACCACTTCTTTCAGACAGAATTAATATCGCCAAAAACGTCCTCATAATTAAGTAAAATAAGAGTCTACTGCTAGAAATGAATGATCAACAGGGAAAAGAAAGATGTCAAGTTAAGAGGCTTCAACTCCTGTAACACCTAAACTGAAGGTAAAATTCCCCTGCTGCCTTTTTTTTGTATGCTCCGCTGTAAACCACAAAGCCATCTCCTTCTTGAACCAGTGCAATGAACTTGTAAGTTCATGTGGGTGGGCTCTGCTTTGTGGAGACTTTCCTGGTGAGCATTAAGGCCAAGATGTTTGGCCTCTGCTTTCCCCAGCTGTGCCTGAGACTCTTGTAGTTTTTTAAGACTCAGAACTGCTGCAAGAAAACAACAACAACAACAACAACAAATTCAAAAACCAAGCAAACCATAAAAATCTCAATTCTGTGGAATAATTTTCAGGTTATGAAAAGCACTCTTCCAAAGAAGCAAGCTTTGATGCTTGTAGCATAATCTTTGTTTTGTGGTTCTGTGAGTGTTTTATTGTTCTTCCATAGCTGGCACGGTGTTTCCCTCTGAAACCTGTCTCTCCCTGCAGATGAGAGCCCTCCTGCCAGCAGCAGCCTGCTGCCAGCGGTAGCCGAGGCAGAAAGTGGCTGCCAGGGAGTATTTGAGGAGCTCCTCCCTGTGTCTGGTCCGCTTCCCAGAGCAGCTCCCATGGCCTGTGACGAACCCGCCGCTCTCTCGGGCACCTTCACGCGGCAGAACTCCTCCAGCGCCAGCTCTCTGGATTTCGAGCCCGACGCCGACTACAGGTTTGTGGAGAGCCTGGAGGAGCGCTACAAGTGCGCCTACTGCCGCCGGGTCCTGCGAAACCCCCACCAGACGGGATGCGGGCACCGCTTCTGCCAGCACTGCATCCTTGCTCTGAGGTGAGAGCAGGCTCCTCCCGTGCCCTCAGGCTCCCCTTGTTTCCTTTCCTAAAAAAACCAGCCCACGTCTTCAGTAAGTCAGCAGTGAGGGCCATAATGATATTACCCAGTGAGAGATTGAAGGAGTCAATGGAAGGGCTCTGTTGAACTCCGTGACTGCGTGCCCAGTGTTCTAAAGGTGTCTCTAAAGACCTTACCGGGGAAGTCAGCATAAAGAAACTGTTGATGTAAGCTGATACTGCTGTGGTCTGTCTGTCTGCTACTGTACTCTTCAGAGGAATTTGCTGCATTGATATCTCACGGTGTTTGGTGCTAGTGGTTAGATTAAGCTGTGTTCATTTGCTTCTGTATAATTCCTCTGAATTTAGCAGAATTATAAAGCTGATGTTAGTATTACCTGATGCTGCAGTCAGATCACAAGGCTGCTGGCATCCCTTTTGCTTGGTACAAATGAGTTTACCCCCAGACCTGTCAGGAAATACGTTATGGACTCTTTGGTGTACCTGAGGGCAGGATTTCACCTGGAAAGATTGCAGAGGAGCCTCTTTATATGGATGGATGTCACTAATTACCTTTTGTGAATTTTAGATGCTTTATGTTTGCTGCATTGTCTCTGGGTTGCCTCCCTTGTGCACAGCCTCTCTATGACTGTTTTCCTGCTACCTATTACAGGATTTCTGGAAGCCTTTTAAGAAAGAAGCCATTAGATCTCCTTTTACTAGCGTAGCAAAGAGGGCACTGCTTCTAATAGACAAAGACTGGGTTTAAAGCACACAATGAGATTTTTTGAGATATGACATTTATGAGCTGCAAATGGTCAGAGAGTGATGAAGTCCCCTTAATTAAAAAACACCTTGTGGTTTTTACCATTGAACACTCTTAGGACAAACTCTGCTTTCTGTTACATATTCACAGTTAATGCTTTATGCCCTCTTTGAGCTGTGGGCAGAATTTGGCTGTGTAGTTGCCAGATGAAAGTGTTTTTAAAGGACTTTCTTTGTTTTGGTTTGGTTTTATGATATCTACTTCGGACTTCTGTCTGAGTCAGATTATAGCATAGCCCAATTTCATAAAATAAATTGCATTTCCTGTGGGTTAACATGACTCTTCTTCTGATCTAGAGAGTTAAATGCAGTACCCACCTGTCCTGTCGACAAAGAAACAATAAAAATGCATGAGGTAAGTGGCTATAGCTTTATTTCAGCAGTCAGCATTTACATGGGAAAAGCAAGACAACTGAGAACAAGGTGGCTTTTAGTCCTCAGGGCAGAGCAGGTTTTTTGTCTCTGAAATAATGCTGAAGGAAGCAGTGTACTCAGTGATGCTTCCCAGGAAGGAATTATGGCTATCTAGCTAAAGACTCTTAATTTTATACCTCATGTTCTAAAGTTATTTCATTTTAGTCTTCTGCATCTCCAGTAAAGTGTTGAAGAATTTCAGAAAGCTTTGAATCCTCCCAAGTCACCAGATGTCTGTTTTTTTATGGAGATTTTATTGATTTGCTTTTAACTGCCCTACCCTGCTGGGATATCTTGTTTATCTGGTTGTCTTCGTTTTTACTTGGCTAAAATTTGTTTTCTTGACTATCTCCATTAGATCTCATTAACCTTGAAGATCTAATTCACATTTGGGTAACTTTTAGAGGAAAAGAGAAGTTCATCCTTTTTATTTTGCAAGCTATTGTTGGTTTTGGTTGTTTTGTTTTATAATGGATTCATTTGTCCTTATTTATATTCCAAGGCTTAAAAGTATACTATATACTGGTCCTGCCAGAAATTTTCAAGGGAAATCAAATTTCTCCTTCCTCTCTCTCCTAGTCCTGATAGGAAATTGTAATCAGACTGCCCACAGGATTTTTTGTTTTTCCTTTGCCATCTTCTATTTCTTGCAAATTTTGATGACAACAATGTGAGAAGATCTCTAAATAAGACTGAGAGTTTGCTCTGGGGGCTTCATTTGCTTTTGCATACACAGCTGAGAACGGTGGTGCTTCTCAGAGGTGACAGAAAGGCTATCTCAGCATTGCCTCCATCCCAAAGGCACTGCTTGAACATAGTGGAGCATGCACAGAGCTTGTTTGGCCTTCAGGGCCTGCTATCTCCAGCTGCTTTCTTGTAGATACAGGCAGGCTCTGGCAGTGGTTATACAGCTCCTGTGCTACTAGTCCTGCTGGTTGTGGGATGGATCGGCATCTGTGGAATAACTACATGGGGGAAAAAATCTCTATGCTTACTAGAAATGTCATAAATTGTTTAATTTATAGTTTCAATATGAATTGTCAAGAGCCATACTCACGATTATGGCATCAACACTTGAACACCTAGAAGATCTGTAGTGATGTTTTGTTCTTTTATATTATTTATACCATTGCATGTGACTGCGTATTAAGGCTGTTTTGCTTCCTTTGCAGGTATTCAAAGACAACTGCTGTAAAAGAGAAGTTCTCAACTTGCATGTGTTCTGCAAAAACTTTCCTGACTGCAATTCAAAAGTAATTCTGGGCCGATATCAGGTTGGTTTGCTTGATCAAATTTTGAAGCCTTTGATTTTCATGACAGCTCTGTGTAATTATGATCAGCTAAATTCCCGTGATTGTCTTCAGAGTTATTGTAGCAATGTGGTTTAGGTACAAAGATTATGACAGCTATACACTGTAAGTAGCACATATTCCAGCTTTTAGCTTGTTCCAGCTTTGCCTTAAGGTTTGTTTTTTTCTTAATAACCGTTTGCTTTATGTAGCCTTTGTAAATCGCAGTATTCATTCATATTCTGAATGCTTAGGTGATTGTTGATTTGAGGAAACGTGCCAGGTCACACTGGGCATTTGGCATTTAATCTGTTGGTGTGTGTTGCAGGAGCATCTGCTGCAGTGTTTGTTTGAGAGCATGCAGTGCACTAATGATGGATGTCAGGACCAAATTCTTCGCAAAGACCTGAAGGAGCACTTGAGCCAGCACTGTAAATTCCGAGAAGAGAGGTGCCCGTACTGTAATACATATGTGGTGTTAATTAACATAAAGGTAAGATTATGAAGCATTCCCAGGAATTCATAGCACATGTTTCCCCTTGATATTGCTGAGTGAAAAGTTTCCAGCATTGCAATGGCACTTAACTCCTGAAACAAAACTTGGCTGAGTAGCTGAAGGAGAAAGTACAATAAATGTGCTTTAAATCATACCAATTATTGATGCTCTCTTATGAACAACAAGGTGATATGTGGTTTGCATTTGTATGTTTGGGATTACTTTTTGCATAGCTTCCTCTGTATATACTGCTTTACAAAAATGAAAGCCATTGCCTTGTTCTGTTCCTTTTTCTTCAGAACCATGAGAAAAATGACTGTCCTGATTATCCTGTGCCTTGTCTCCAAAACTGCTCACAAATAATTCTGAAAAAAGAGGTACAATTATTTTTTTTTCAGATACTGTGATTCAGCAGATCACATACATTTATGAAAACTGAAAGCTTTGTGCAGACCACATTGGCCCATGTCAATAAAAATTCATTGCTCTGTTTCCTTTGTTCCATCCTAAAAGAGATGTATCTCCCATCTTCTAAGTGGATTATTCTGTCACTGCAAGCCATTGGTGTTTTGCAGTATGGAAAAATACCTAGCTTGCTTACTGACTCTGAATGCTCATTTTCCTGGTAAAGTGATTGGTGTTGTCATGACAGTGGCCTTTATTCACTATTTTTGCAAGCATTTAGATTTTATTAGTGCTTCAAATTACTAAGTATTTGTTTAATGACAAACTGCTTCATTAATACATGCAGATTGAAAAGCACCATGCTGTGTGTCCCGAGGCAGAAGTGGACTGTCCATATAAGCAGTACGGCTGTCATGTAAAGGTACTGTTTTACAGATCTTCGTCGGTACCAGGACTAGACTTTGTCTCCCAAACCAATCAGAATAATTAAAATAACCAAATTATGTCCTTTCACAACCATTTCTGCTGGCTAAGCTGAAATACTAGAGAATCAGGACTGCCTGTCCCTCACTTTCAAGGCATAAAGGAGACATTTTGAATATTTGCATCAATAATTTTTTTTACCAATAGCTTCAAAGATCTGCTTACCTTATTATTTTATTCTTTCACTTCTCACCTCTGCCTCACTAAGGTTAAAAGAGGGAAACTTGCTGAACATGAAAACAGTGCCCTGAGGGAACACATGCTGCAGATTTTAGCCAAGAACTCCCGGTTGGAAGAACAGGTAAGACATATTTAATGAGCACTCTTCGGCAGTTCTCAACTGCTTAGAGGATGATACGAGGTTCTACATTTTTTGCCTGGTTTAGCTCAGCTACATTTTAAAAGACTGTTTTTATGGTCTTTTCACACCTCAAAAGACAGAATAAGCTCTTCTAGTGAAGCCACTCAATTACAGGGAAACCTCTCTGTGCTCAGGCACCTATATTCTCCACCAGGCACAGTAGGAGGCTCCTTGCTATTGCTCACCTCATTTGCTTTCAGTCTCTGCCTTACACTGGATATGAGGTTAAGAGATAAAGTATTTTAAAGTTTCATTGAGAGGCCAGGTTGCTCCAAAAAGCAGCCTTTAGCTGCCCAGGTCACCTGCTCTGTGTGGAGGCAGCACGGAGGACAGCAGAGCCAGCTGCAAGCACCTCTGCTCAAGATCACTTCTTTGGCTCCCAGCAGGAGACACTGGGGGTAGGCTCAGTCCTGTTAACTGAACGAGTCCAAGCTGATGGGGGACTTACTTTTTGCTTGTTTATGCAAGAAATAAGAGTCCCAAACTGCTAAAACTTGGTTTTGAGGTGTGTATCCCTCACTGACTCATCTCTTCTGCTGGTTAGACCTCAGCAGAGAAAAAAAATGCATATACATACACACAGAAACACACATGCACCTGTGCATGTAAGTATATATTATCTCACTATAGAGCTGAATGGATCATCATGACGGGAATGAGAGATAGGAACCTCTTTGCATCTGGAGCTACACAGATCTACTCAAAAGTCTGATTACCTTATGTGCAGTTCTTGCCAGTGCTTATTCACAAATAGTGAATAAAGGAATGCTCTATCTAGCTCACTTATGTTGCCAGTACACACTTAGAGGATTTGCACTGTAAACTTTTCCACTGTTTCTTATACAGTCACATATGTTACGATTTCTTCATTGTACATTTTGGTGTTCCTTAGCATTTATACTCTGATTTTTCCATTTGTAGATATCTGACCTGTATAAGAGCCTGGAATGTAAAGAGATTAAAATCCAGCAGCTAGCAGATGCCATTCAGAAGTGTGAGAAAGAATTCAGACAGTATACACAATTGTATGGTAACAATAGCAACTTGATGGTAAGCACTCAGGTGAGACATTGATTTTACCTTTTCTACCAATTGCTTTCTTGCATCCTGAAATATATTTCTCCAGTAATAATTGTCATTAATAGCACAGCAATAACAAATGTCCCCAAAACCTTCTAATTTTTTTACAATATGGTATTGCTTTTTCATTTTAATCAATAAAGGACTTTGGATACTTGATCTGGGCAAAAAGCACTGTACAAATCGTCATAGTCAGATGCTCAGGACAAATTTGCAGGTGTAAATTTGAATAAGGTATTGAATGAAGTGGTGCAGTGTGAATAGGTTCTGAATGAGGGATGGCTTCTCAGTCCATAAATATACTGAATTAATCACGAAGGGGCACTGGGATAAGTTCCTAAGCCAGCAGAGCACTTTGAATGCATGATACCGTTGATACTGCTGATGTGCTAAAGACTTCACTATCTTGATTCAAAACAAATAGCTGGTTTTATGGATATCTCTTGTCTCTACTTCCAACCCTCTTCCAACGGCATGAACTGGGAAGGCTCTGGCCAGTCACCTGGATAAATCTGCACGCCTGGAATCACAAGTGAAACAGCTAATACAGATGGCAAACCAGCAGCAAAGTAAATTAGACCTGCGGCCCCTGTTTGACACCATTGAAAACATGAAACAGAAGATTGCCCTGATGGAGACATACGACCAGCGCTTGGGTATGTTGGCACTTTCCTGCACACGTCAAGGGGGTTGCTGATTTAGTGGTGGCTAAGCAGAGGCTCTGGTGCTACACTCAGTCAGCTGGAGCTCTTCACTAGAAAGAGCTTTCTTCTTGCATTCTGAGACCAAGCTGTGATGGTGTGTGTAGTGTTCTCCCCCCTTTCCCACTGCACAATGTCTCCTGAACTCCAGTGGCACTGCAGAGCCACAGAGCTGGCTTTGGTTTGGCTCCTGCATTGTGATGGAGGCCGTGGTGCTATTCAGGCATTCTTAATTTATAGTTACTAGCTTTTCTTATTCAACTACCAGCTGCAATTACAGTTTTAAAAAGTTAACAGCTGCAGTTCATAGCCTGTACTCAGGCTTGGGTAGATCAGTTTTGCCAGCTTGAGTCTGGGTGCTCATTTTATCCGGGACTCCGACAGTTTTATTTTACCAAATGTCTCTCTCTTTTTTTTTTTTTTTCTATTTATTTTTCTTTCCCTCTTCTCTCAGTTGTTTTGGAAGATCAGTCCAGCAAACATGATCTCCAGATCAATATTCACAAAGCACAGCTCAATAAAAACGAAGAACGATTTAAGCTTTTGGAAGGCACGTGCTACAATGGGAAATTAATCTGGAAGATCACGGACTACAAGCTGAAGAAGAAAGAGGCAGTGGAGGGCCGTGTGCTGTCCATAGCCAGCCAGCCCTTCTACACCAGCCGCTGTGGGTACAGGCTGTGTGCGAGAGCCTACCTGAACGGGGACGGCTCGGGAAAGGGAACGCACATCTCCCTCTACTTCGTGGTCATGAGGGGCGAGTTTGACTCGCTGCTGCTGTGGCCTTTCAAGCAGAAGGTTACACTTATGCTTTTGGACCAAAGTGGGAAAAAAAATCACATTGTGGAAGTCTTCAGAGCTGACCCCAACAGCAGCAGTTTCAAAAGGCCGGATGGAGAAATGAATATTGCCTCCGGCTGTCCGCGCTTCGTGCCGCACGCCGTCCTGGAGAACACAAAGAACACCTACATCAGAGATGACACTCTCTTCTTGAAAGTGGTCGTGGATCTAACTGATCTGGAGGAATTGTGAAAAGTGTGCTTGATCAGTGTGACTGCTGTAAGCGTGAGGAACTGCTTTTGTGGTGAACACCAGCCATGCAATAGCAACTTGCCACCAGTCAAGCTACTGAGAATGTTTCACGGCTTTGGACTACAGGACAGATAATGAATTGCCAAAGCATCAGCCTTTCCTTTTCTACTCTTTTTTCCAAGACTGCATTTTTAAGGCAGCTAGAAGTCCAGGTTGGTGCAAACATGCATTTGATCCAGATCGGTTCAGTCCAGGCTGGGGGCAATGCTTGGCTCCCATCACCAGACTGGCATTTGGAAATTAACTTCCTCCAGTAAATTCCCTGGAGCCCAGGCAGGCCTGTGGGCTCCACTCCCTCACACAGAAGTGAAGCCATGCCCAAACATGCAAGTGGATTTCATCTGTCTGCAATGGAAACATTTCAACATTAGCAAATTTGAATCAATGTGTCTTGATCCCTCCATCTCCTGGATTTTTGAAGCAGGGAGAATGGCTTCAGTTAGGCAGGGAAAACATTTGCCAAGTAACTTGCATCTTTTTTGTTTGAATTGTGTTTTTCCAGAAAGCCCAGAGGAAGGAACCAATGCCTCTTACTTTTTTAGCCTGTTTTTTCAGCTGTACAGGGTACCCCCAGGTCACAACAGCTTTCTTGTGTCCTTTCCATTCCTGCCTAGTGCCTTGGGACTGGTTTCCATTGGTGGTAAACATCCACAGTCCCCATTTGAAGCCAAAAGCTGCAGGTGCTTCTCACCTCTCAGGACATGGCCAGAGGCAGAGCACTCAGCCAGCCTGCCAGCTCCTGGCTGCGCTGCAGGAAGAGGGGCAAAACTCCTGTTCTTTTACTTCCACATCTGTGCAAAAGAGATGTTTTCTGGCCTTACCAGCTTTACAAAAGGCAGGAAGAGCTTGGGGAACAGCTCATGTAACATGCACTTTTCCTCTCTCCTAGAAGTTTGGGGAAGAAGGGGTAAAATGGATTAGGGAGTGAGGTTGCTGTAAGAACCCAATTCTCACAATCAGTGCAGCTTTAGTGTTTGTTAAAGGATGACACAGCTGCTGACTGTGATGTCTGAAGATCTTAATTTTTATTCCAAGTTCCTTCCATACGTCAAGGGAATGTGTGCATTGTACAGGGTTTATTGGAGATGCACTAAAACCACCAAGATCAGGCACTGAGGAACAAGTGACACAGAACATATGTGCCTTTTTAAAGCCCTTTCGATGCCTGTAAGAGGGATTAATTTTGCATACTCAGTCATTTTGTGGCAGAATTTTTGTCTCTCATCTTTTACAGGTCAGGTAGGGAAACACCATGGCATTACCCATTCCTCCAAAGCTTCTCAAGAGAAAGCAAGAAACTAATCTGGTTTTAGAGTAAGAGTAAACTAGGCAGGATAAAAATCAAAACAAGGCACAGACTGAAAGGTGTAAGATAGAAAATTCAGGAGGGAAGTGTGACAAAATGAAAAATGCCCTTCCCATGCACGATGGTGATAACAATAATTCAGGAATTGATACCAAGATGAAGGCAAAATACTTTATTTTGTATCTGCAGTCTTATTGCTAGACATTTACTTTCCTACATGGTTTTCAAGGCATAATTCAGACACATGTATTTTCCAACTCAGGGTTGGACGGGAAGAGACCTTAGTAATCTGTACCTCGTGGTGGGTCAGCACATGTGAAATCTTTGTTTTGATCTAGAAGTCCTTTTTGTTTTACAGTGTCAGGACGTACTGGGCCACCATAGGGACTTTCCATGTTTCTGGGGACAGATTGTGAGGAACAAATTTTATTCTTGTGTACCACCCCCGTTGATTTCAAGAGTCATTTCAGCTGTAAAACAGAACAAATTAGGCATAACACTTGGTTACAGAAAGAGCAGGCTTGTTTGGACAGTGGTGTGCCATTCTGTGACATTAACCTTGAGCCTGGATTTCACGTCAATTATTACTTTAATATTTGTCATGTAACTTTCAAAGTGACACAACTTGCATAATAACCACTAATAACTGATGGGAATGTACCATCCATGTGTCCTGGGGCTCTCCAGTACATGGAGTGTTAAATACAAGAAAGTGATAAAGAACTTGGACAAGCAAGGGAGGCAAGATGAAAGGAATGTGTTTGGTCTGTATCCTGGCAAATTCCCAGCCCTTTCTGCCTCCTCCACCCCAAATGTAAAATGGGGATAATAATACTTGCAGAAGCATTAGGGCTATTTAAATGTTTGTGAAGAAGTTTGAGCATGAAAAGAGCTAAGTATTATTAAAACTCCATTTCTAATTGTTATAATAGATGATGGCATAGTGATGTGGATAAGTGTTTAGTGTTTTCCTAGACAGATTTTGGAAGCATGTTTGGTTTTAGGCAGTTCATACTGCAATCTCTCCTCTACCTACTGGTTGGGTTTAGGGTTTTGCCATAAATATTCCTTTTAAAAATCTGAAGCACAAATTCATCCTTGGTGATGGAAACATCCCTTTTGAAGTACTGCCTGTTTTATAAAGAATTAGTTGAGAAAATTAATTTTTTTAAAGACAACCCTCTTTCAATTGGTTCTTTTTAGTACAGAGATTAAGAGATTTATGTTAAAAATTTCAGTGATTTTTTTACTACTTGTAAACAGGGTTTTAAATTTCATCCCATTTCTAATAAAGAAAAAAAACATTGTATAGCATGAATTGTCAGGAAGAATTTTGATGTTGCATGAAGAATACCAAAAAAACCTTTCAATAATATTGTACTGGGTAAGTAACCAAAAAAGCGTAGGTTATTTCTACATCAGCATACCGTATGTTTCTAATGTATTTATTGATGGTTTGTAGTTGTTTGAATAGCTCCTACTACAATTGAGGCATTTTTCTAGCTGAATGTCTTTACCGTGTACATAAACTTATGTAAGAATAAATAATTTTATCATCCTTCTGGAGAGACTGTGGCCTATATTCCTTTTGGCTGGTTTGAAGCAGACTTTTAAGGATGTGGAGTATTTGTTTACACTAATTAAAAAAAAAAACAAAACACCAAAAAACGCAGTGTTTTAGGTTAANGGCAGGGGGATGAGCCTGAACGAGCTTTCCCCTCGCAGTGTGTTGCAGTGTCATGGGAAGGGGATGTGATCCTGTGCCGTGTGCTCCGGGATGACCGTGCTGGAGCAGGGAGGTTGGATCGAGTGACCCTCCGGTCCCTTCTAACCTGTGGTTCCATGGCGCTGCCCTCAGGCGTGCTGGCTCGTTTCCCCTGTTTCTGAACCTTCACCCCCGNCTTTTAAAATTCTGAAGCACAAATTCATCCTTGGTGATGGAAACATCCCTTTTGAAGTACTGCCTGTTTTATAAAGAATTAGTTGAGAAAATTAATTTTTTTAAAGACAACCCTCTTTCAATTGGTTCTTTTTAGTACAGAGATTAAGAGATTTATGTTAAAAATTTCAGTGATTTTTTTACTACTTGTAAACAGGGTTTTAAATTTCATCCCATTTCTAATAAAGAAAAAAAACATTGTATAGCATGAATTGTCAGGAAGAATTTTGATGTTGCATGAAGAATACCAAAAAAACCTTTCAATAATATTGTACTGGGTAAGTAACCAAAAAAGCGTAGGTTATTTCTACATCAGCATACCGTATGTTTCTAATGTATTTATTGATGGTTTGTAGTTGTTTGAATAGCTCCTACTACAATTGAGGCATTTTTCTAGCTGAATGTCTTTACCGTGTACATAAACTTATGTAAGAATAAATAATTTTATCATCCTTCTGGAGAGACTGTGGCCTATATTCCTTTTGGCTGGTTTGAAGCAGACTTTTAAGGATGTGGAGTATTTGTTTACACTAATTAAAAAAAAAAACAAAACACCAAAAAACGCAGTGTTTTAGGTTAAGAATCAATGTGCTTCATGGGTATTTATTGCAAGTTCTGTAAATCCTAAGGTAGATCAGATGAGTATCCTCGAGGTCTGAGGTCTGCGCTGATGGTTTGTGGTTGGGGCGGGTTCGGGCTCAGCAGGGGTTGGATTTGTTGCGGTTCAGAGCAGGAACAGGAACTGTTCCAGTATCCCGTGACCACGCGCGTTCGGAACATGGTATTTTGCAGCGGGGAAGGGCAAAGCCCGGCGTGTGGGAAGGCGCTGTAGCCGCCGTGTTCCTGTCCGTGTGCCCGTGTGCCGTGAGGCACGGCAGGAAGCGGAGGCGGGCGGCCCCCGCCCTTCCGGGTCGCGGGCGGNGTGCTGGAGCAGGGAGGTTGGATCGAGTGACCCTCCGGTCCCTTCTAACCTGTGGTTCCATGGCGCTGCCCTCAGGCATGCTGGCTCGTTTCCTCTGTTTCTGAACCTTCACCCCCGACCCTCAAAGTCTTGAAAATGGTGTTATTGAATGTCCTTTTGCCTCTGACTAGATATGGATAACAAGAAGGATGAAAAAAATAGGACGCTGTGTGCAACCTCAGAAGAAGGGCTGAAGGCCCGAGGTAGGCGCTGTGATCTGCTGCTGTTCTGTGGTGTTTGTCTGTGTGTCACCCTCTGCGTCACTTACCGGGTTCGGTCACTTGCTGATGCCAATAGACCATGGCACACTTGAAGAGCAGGGGAAAAACACAACCAACCCCTCAAAACAGGGATTTGTTGTGTTTAAGTTCTACTAGAAGTCATTTCTGTAGGCCACAGTTACTAGCAGGCTTGTCACTATTGCCTTGTGTTGCCCTAAGGAAAAGAAAAAAGGAAACGAAAGCGTAGCAGAAGCAGATCCTCGTCTGTTTCATCCACCTCGTCTTCTAGCAGTACATCCACTTCCTCCTCATCACGCTCATCATCAAGGTCATCTTCTTCCAGTAGTAGTAGAGGTAAGCTACCTCCACATGCACATGATGTTTTCCAGTTTTGATAACACTCCTGAGTGCATTTAAAGCTTGTTTTAATAGTGACAATGCAGAATACAAGTGTTGCTTGTTCAGGGTGTTTCTCTCCTAACCCTTTCCTGTTGTGTGGAAAGGTGCCACTTCACACACAGTTTGCCGTGTTCTTGTGTTACTTTGAATTCCTTGGAAAGAGAAACTGCCATTCAAATAATTGTTACTTGGTAACATATGTATATATTTAAGCCCTTCTGTTGTTACATTTTCAAAACACAGATATTTTTTCACTTCACCAGTCTATCTAGACCAGAGTTGTGGTTTAGTCCTACTTTGGTCTTAACATTTCAAGCATTTAACTTTGAGGACTCACATGAAACTGGCACTTCTGCGGAATCAGTAAATCAGGTGTTTTCAGTTTCCATGTTAGTCCAGTAAGTGGCAGTAACTTAATGTGTTCTCTTTCTCAGGGTTAGTTTAACCTGTGTCAGTATATATAGCTGAACTAAAGCATTTTCTTCATATATTTCACATTTCTCTGTGTCTTATCTGTAAAACAAATACCTTTTTTAAAATGCTGAACTTACAGGTTTGATTTTGTTGCTTATTTTTTTCCTTAATTTTAGATTCTCCTAAGCCTAAGTCAAAGAAGAAGAAAAAAGAAAAACACAACAAAAAGGTAAAATATTACAAAGAGCAAAGAGAAATAAGTAGTTAACAACCAAAATGATTCTTTATATTTCAATAACCTTAAATGCCATGTAAGACTATGTTTTTGTCTGTGGCTGTGTAGATCTAAATCATGCATTTAGGGTTGTGGTAGCTGAACTGATAAATGGGCACTTGACTTTATACAAAAAGAGAAATAATTTAAAAGTTACTTTTGCCAATCATTGCTGGTCCAGCTGGAGTTTAGAGTAGTCTCTGAAGAAAAGAGAAGTGGGGAATCTTGATAACTTTATAGAATTTGTCAGAAGAAATTATTTATAGTCGGTGAGAGAAGCGAGTGGTAAATTCTTGCTGTTGTAATTTTACTATTCCATTTTCAGTGATTTTATATATTGGGGTCACTTTAAAAGGGCATCAGACCTTTTCTGTTCCTCAGAGTCCCAAGGGTTGCTAACTCTGGTGCATTACTTTCCACTTCTTGTCTAGTAGTGTCTGTCTTGACTTGAGTGGCCTTGAGAGATCCTTGTGGGTTTGGGGGGTTTTGCCCTTGTTAGTCTGTAAGCATAAGAGCATATGTCTTATTCTTGTAGAAGAGGAAAAAGGAGAACAAAATGAAGAAAAAGAAAGAAAAGAAGAAAAGGAAAGAGAAAACAGGACCTGTCCAGCTTTCCAAGGTATGCTGGTCCTAGTGTGAAGCCCTGTTTTATTTCTCTACCTACATACTTAATCTGTCCTGTCATAAAAATGTTTATAAGATCACCAGTTTGGTCATCAACCAGTAGAAACTTTTCTCTGTTGTTGTGGACTGTTAGGAAGTATGAAAGATTATTGTCTGTAATTTTATATAAGATCTATAATGGTACAGAACAAAGCTTATGTCTTTTTAACATATGATCTCATTTCAGTTCTTCAAAAACAAAAAGAAGAATGAGAACTACAGCATGATAACTGGAAAGAAAATTAAGATGAAAATAAAGAAGACTAAGGAAGATATAGAGGTAAGAGTTAAGTAGTCTAAATGTCCCTGAGAAAAAATGCTGTGTCTTCTAATATTTTTCTTGTAGTAGTTTTTATAGAAGAGTGAGTCTTGCAGTTAGGAGTTGTCAGCTTAGGAGTGTAGCTTTTAGTGTGGCTGTGATGCCCTCTGAGAAATTTTAATTCATTCTTTTGGCAGGTTTTATGTTATGAAGGGACTTGGAATACTCAGTCATGAGCAGATAAACCAAAGGATGCTTCTGCAGGTTCTTAGAATTTCAGCCTCTAATCATTAGCCAGTTTGTAGCTTGTTCTTACACTGGTGTTAATTGTACTCATCTTCTTTCGGTCTCTTGTGATCAGTTGTGGTAATTGCTCCTTTACTGTGTTTTTCTAACACATGCAAGAGTAGCCTTTATTTAGAGAGGAATTTTTAAAAACCCAGTAGTATTTTTAGGACCACATGCTCCTGCATTTTCTCAGAGCAGTCAAATGCTTTTGCTGAGATACCCAGGGAAATACATACCATGAATAGTGTTGTGTGCTATTGCTGTGGATGTTTGGACTCAGCACTTAAGTAATACCTTGAGCCTTCAACGATTTCCACACCTTAGGGTGACCTGCAGAGGGCTCTGGTACTGGGCAGGAAGTGTTCCTTCCTTGAGGTATCCAGCTTGGCAGATTCTGGTTCAGCCCTAGTAGTTCATTCTACAGCTACCAAAGCAGTCCTGAGCATTCTGTGTTAAATTTGACTGAAAACAGATTACCTTCTCTCTGTGCCACTGAAATGTGTGTTAAATCATGCTGAATGTTTGCCAGTTCTGTTCCAGTAACCTGCTTGTTACAATATTTGATGTTGGCCCTTTTTTTGATTGGTGCCTGTGGTCTTCCTGAATTGAGCAACATCCATTCTTTACAATATTTAAAAATTCACTAATTTTTTATAAAAAATGCTGGAATTGATTGGTTGGGCCATCTTTTATGTGAAGAAAGAACCTAAATTCAGGGTTCTGTTATGCTGCATAAGCTGCTGGTTGTGCCTAGGGAAAAAAAGATACTTCCCAAAGCACAGGACTTGCTGTGAGTACAGTGAAAGTTGCCTCAGCCACCAGAGAGAAGCATCTGTTGTGCTCGTGAGTTCTCTCCTGGGCAGGCTGTGAGCTGCACGATGACAACCCAGTGGAGCCTCCTTAGGGAGCCACTTAGTAAGTATCTCAGGGAATGGTGACAGCTTGTCTCCCCAGTACCCATTGCCTGGCCCTTCCCACGCCTCACTGGCAGCTGGTTAGACCCAGCTGTGTCAGTGGCACTTGCTTTGGGATGTGAAAACCCCACAGAAAACTGAGATCTGTGTCCTGGCTCCTGAGTGCAGGTCTGTTCAAGCACTGCCTCTGCTTGTCTGCTCTGCAGAGAGACCGGAACCGTGCCCAGCTCCTGGAATTCCTGAACTCTGCCTTGTAACGGGGAGAGTGCTCACAAGCACTGGTGGATGTGCCAAGCCAACCATCATCCTAGCAGAACACTAAAGGGAAACTCAGGGAAGAGGACACCAAGGTGGACAAGACCAGACCCTCCTACTGAGAAGAAAATTGCGATGTCCTTTTTTAATGGCAAAACAAAGAGTAGCTAATAACTTGTTGATGGAGATCCATGTCCTCCTTTTGAGATCCTAAGGTAACAGCCAGGCTGTGGTGTTTCAGAAAAGCCCAGGTGTATGTTGTTGACAATGATAAGAAATGACACACTGAAGTCCAGCAATGTAATTTCTATGCTAACTGCATGCAGAATGCACTCTTGATGTCAAATGTCTTAATTTTTCTAGTAGTTTAAGCAGAGTATTTGTAAATGTCTATTTGAAAGATGAGGTGTTTCTTTTATGTATATTTTTTCTGGTAGTGGTTGTGCTTATCCTAAAGAGAAAATTGACCTTTGTAAATAGAACATCCTTTTACATAAATGATTTTTTTTGAAAGTTCATTCACTAATATGGTATTTTCTTTCAGAATTTGAGATGTGGTGTTTCTCTGGACAGTTTATTGCTCTCTCGCATTAGAAAGTGTAACAGCAAAATACTCTAGAGCAATAATGGTAGCAAATTATTTTTATCCTAAAATAGAAGCAGGAAAGGTCTCTGGTTTTGTTTATCTGAATCAGTTGTTCAGCTGATAATAGTTCACCTTCCACATCTGGAGTTGCAGTTCCTAGACTAAAAGCTCTGGAGTTGTGGCCTGCTTTTCTGATCCTGTGAGCCATGTATCAAATCTTTCTCTCTTTGAAGTGCAGCAAGACTCATACCATGGATGTACCTCAGTGTGATGGAGAAAGAGCTGTGGAGTGGTGTTGAGGCAGGCAGTGACAGCGACCTCACGGGTCTGTTGACAGTCCACTGTGGGATGAGACAGGTCTGGGCAGGCAGCAGGAGCCCAGCACAGCTTGTAGGTGTGCCAGCTGTGGTGATTTGCTCAGTGCCTGCACTCTTCCTTCCAAACCTTCACTCTTGGTTACCCAGCAGGCCCCTCCACACATAACCCTGCTGTGGGAGTTCCCTGGAATGGCTCCTGAAGCAGATGTCCCTCAGGAGCTACGGTTCAGGCGTGCCTGAAGGGAGGACTCAAGGGGAGTTGACTTTGACAAGAACATCAAGTGTACAGCAGTCAGAGTGGGGGGAGTTCATTAAAGAGCAAATGGAAAACTGTGCCTGTGTCTGCTGCGGTGTTTTGAAGTAAACCTGAAGATTTGTACCATTCCTGAAGGGGTAATTTTATCACTGTTTTGATGTGTGAAACCTTCTGAAGATGGTGGAATCCTCTCCTTTCCCTAGTTTTCTTTTGTTGTGAAGCATTTTTTAGTTATTGCAGAGATGTAACTCTTTAGGGACTAAAGCTCTGATCCGGCAGAGCAACTCCTTACATCCTTATGAACATAAAACTTGCTAAAACAGGTAAGAAATGGGGTTTCCTTGACTTTTGAAATGGAAAGGGTTTTTTGAAAGCACTATTCTGAAATGTCACTGGGGGGAAAAAACGCAACCAAACAAGAAAACCCCTTTTATTTATCGTGGGGATTATGCTTTGATTTATGCTACTTTGGTATTTTCTAGCTAGTGATGTCAAAGTGTCTTGCCCAGATAAGCAGCTTTTGTCTCTGGACTTTGCATAACAAGGTTAATCCCAAACATGCTCTTAGAAGATAACATCCTTCCCATTCCCTAGGTTATAGTTTATATAAAGATAGTGTAATTTTGGAAAACTTGGTGCAGGGTAGGGAGTAGAAATTTGGAAGACGGAAAGAAAATAGGAACTGGAAACTCAGAGACCACAGTTGTAAAGAACTGCATTGGTTGGAAGGTTCATACTTAGTTTAAATAATTTGCTTTTTGTAGCCTTGGTCAAAATTATAAGAACTCCTGACCTGTTCTGCATTAGTATGAAAAACACAAAAGGCCTTCAGTAATATGATGTGGACTGCTCTTCCTTTAGGGTTTTGGTAGTTGTCTCTCATGGTACAAAAATGAGTCAAACTATTTCTTCCTGTTTTTTGGTGTGTGTTCGGGACAGAGACATTTTCTGTTTATTTTTCTTGACGTGCTGGATATGCTTTGGTGATACTTTAAAATATTTCTGTGCCAGCATTTACTTCTAAGCTATCATTTCTTCTAGAAACCTGAGCTGCTTAAACTCTGTGGCAGTGATTCTGCTTTGTTCTCTCCTGCCCAAGTGCTCTCTGAAATTTCCCAGCAGTTGCTGGTTTTATAAGCCTCCTTTTCTGTCCTACCCATCTCCATGTAGATTCTTAGGTTTCTAAAGAGGCTTGAGTCATGTTGCATCTTTCCCTTCTCCATCTTTCCCCACAAGCACTGAGACAATTGTGCCTCTTCTTGGGACTGAGTATCTTTGAGGCTGCTGTTGGGAAAAGGCCAACAGGTTCCAGTCCTTCCTAGTGAGCACAGGCCCTTATAGCCAGAATTATTTTCCATGCCTTGCACCCTCAGGAAAGAAGTTCATTTCACTGACCTTTTCACTAAAACAGAGCTTCTTAATTCTGCTTCAGATCCTTGTTGTGGCAGCTGCACCACAGACTGAACCAGATGAGGAGGTTACAGCAGTAAGAATGTGGTGGAAATCAGGTTGAGAAATTTGCATGAGGGAACTGTGAAGCAGCATGGGATGTTAACCTGATACACCCATGGCTGATAGAGAGACTTGCTGCCAGGTCTACCAAGAAGTGCATGTTGTGGGCAAAGGTGAAGGCTGGAACAACAGAGCAGTGGAAAAGGTGTGAGGTAGGGGTGGGGGGAGAGGCTGCTGTCAGGAGTCATGGAGTGGGGCAGAGGTCAGGTGGTGGGGCAGGGGCTGCAGAAGCTTACCTGGCTGGGCAAGTTAAGGTTCTTCCTACAATGCTGAATAATAGAAGTCTTTTAGATGTGAAACCTGCCTTGTGTGTGTTTGTGTGTGTGTGTGTGTGAATTTGTTCCCTATCACACTCACCTTCCGTGTTCTGCACCATTTTCTATTCTGAGAATCATGCAAAACTCAACTGAATTTTTTTAGCAGCAGAATTTTCAGAAACAGAAGTCACTGTTGTGGGAAGGAGAGGCAGGATACATTCTCTGAGCTGCTGCTGCCATGCCCATCTTCTGTGGCACTGTTTAAAGTATTCTATCCCAGCCAGTTCTTGTGGGCAATGCAATCATTTGTTACTCATTTCCTTTAGAGTTGGCTTGAACTTCACTCTTTTGACCACACAAAAACATAGCAGAGATGAAAAGCTGAGGAAATACTGATAAATGCCATTTTGACTTGGAAGTACCTGGCTCCATGGAATTAAGGTATCTCATCTTGCCGAGCTGAGCAGGCCCTGCCATTTTGCTAACAGTTCAATATTCAGTATGGTTAAACTTGGGCAGGTTCTGCTGTTTGGGTGTACTTGGGGTTTCACTCTGCAGGAATGTATCATTCCCAGTCATCCTCTGCAGCAGAAAAACTGAGTGAGCTCTACACACAGGGGAAGAGCAGAGGTCAGAGGGGCTGAAATGACTTGCCCTGGGCTCACCTGCTGAACCTTTCCTGGTGTGGGCAAGGACCTCTATGGCTGGTGCAGCTCTGATGTCCTTTCATGTGTCAAACACACTCCTCATGGTCTTTGCTGTGTGTATTTAGAAACAATTTTCCAAAGGTCTGGTTCAACAGACCATTCAAGGTTGGCACCTCCACTGTCATTTGAGGACTCCTTGGAATTGGCTGGATTTTATGTCATAGTAGGGTTTCCTGAAGGAATGAGGTCCTGGGTTGCACTTGGTTATATTTGAAGCTGTAGCATGATGTGTTTTTGAGAACCTGCTTCTTAAAATTATTGGCAAACACATCTACCTAGTTCCATCTCTGGACAAAATTAATCATCAAAACTACTGTCCAGTGCAGAGATTGTGATTTATTTGCCTGTAGACAAGAGGTATTTTTTTCTCCCTGCCTGTTCAATTTCAGTCTTAAATTGTGCTTCAGGAGTATGGCTCATGTAGTGTTGTCTGAGAGACGAGCAGGACATGGTGCTGAGAGGTCTAAGGAAGCCTCCTGAGACCCTTTGGAGGAGCATGAAGAACATCATTACTACCCAGCCTGAGAGGCACAGTGTTTATGGTGGCAGCTGCTCCCATGCCAGTGCTGCCCACTGGTGCCATCTTCCACCCAGGGGTGACAGAACGGTGGTGTGAGAGTGAGGGATCTGCATTTGTCCGGAGAGGCCTGGTTAGGGAGCTGCTGCTGTTCCCTGCTTGGTTGGTGCTGGAATATCTGCCGGTAGGTGGCAATGCTGTCCAGCTGGAATGTCACTGAATTTTTTTATTTTTTTATTTTTTTAACCTTTGGACATTGGCTTTGCACTTTCTTATTCTGAAGCCCTATAATTAGCCCGCAAATACCTAATTATGGTTGTTTATGGGGAACATGTGTTACTGTTGTCCCATGAATTTAATCCAGTCTTCGTTCCTTTCTTGCCCTTGGCTGTGCTGAGGATAGACAATAGTCTCTTCTGCTGGTGCCTGTGTGCCAAAGGCAGAAGGAAGCCTTTAACTTTTCAGCAGCTGAATGCAACAGGAGCAGGTTGCTGAGACCCAGCAGGGGTCTGGAAGTGCATCACCCTACCTGGGGCTGCTGAGTTCTTCAGAAACTGCACACTGCTCTTCTCCATCTCCTAATTACCAGTGCCAGAATATAGAAAGAAAACTCACCAACATAAGGAGTATTTCAGTGTCACTGCTTCATAACACATCTGGTTATTTAAATAGTCTTCAGACCAAATTAAGTGCAATTTGTTGCTTTAGGCAACCTGACACTGGAAAGAATCGGGTTGGAAAAGTACTGTAGATGGACTGTGACCTGATAGATGCCTCTGAGGATACAGCATTGTGAACACTAAACAGATGTAATAGTAATTGCATTCTGAGAGCAGACACTCTGATGTCAAAAACACAGAAGCTCTTTTCCTCACTTTGGTGTCCTGCTCCTGCTTTATTTGAGAAAGACAATACGTCTCTGTGGCTAAAATATAGAGGTAAGGTGCTGTAATCTGTGGGATAATCCTAGCCAGGACCCCAACAATTTATAATATTATGAAGTGTCCAGTGACAAGTGTGTACAGTGTGTTCTTGTAAGCCTCTTTCTCACTTTTCTGTTGTGTTTTTTAAGATCTTATCCTGTAAGGATTTTCCCTTAGTCTGAGAATATCTTTGTGCAGCAAATGCACAGAAAATACATGGTAGTCACTGGGAGACCTGGGCCCAAGACCCAGCACTCAGGGCCAGCAGAGCATCTTTCTGATGTAAGCCAGCTTGAGACATGGCTTGTCTGACCACGCAAAGGGAACAAGAGGTTCCTTGTGCCCACAGCCCACACATAGACAGCAGTACCAGGGAAAGGCAGGCACTGAAATTATGATGTCTCTGCCTGGCACAGGTGGGTGGAACTGAGGGAGGCCTAATAGTCCTTCTTCTGTTGCAGGGCACAACCAAAAAAGCTATGACAGATGCAATCCAGTTCTTCTGACAATGCTTTTTGGGCAAAACTACAGTACCATATCCTTTAGCAGGGAGGTGTAGAAGAACACAGGAATATCAGAGTGGCCATTCAAACTGCAGTTTTCCTTCTAGGAGAGGCCTATAGCAATGTCTAGGGGAAGTAGGGTAAACAACAACACAGATTTGCTTGTCCACAGCTTCTGGCAAGGAGTAGCTCAAGCCCTGTGCTATAGGCTGTGTCTAGAGCACTGTGGTTTACTAACCCCCTGTACTCATACGGTCTCCTTTTGGAATAATTCATCTGTCTGATGTGCAGAATGTGCTAAGCAATGCAATTCATGCTTCAGTAATACCTCATGTGGGGAAAAAACTGTTCCCTTTTGTTAAACACATGCATGCTTGGTATGTATGATGCTTAGCACAGGGAGCCCTGAGCCATCTGGGGCCATCTGCTGATATGAAAGTGTTCCAGTACACAGGATCAGGTATGGAATCAACAGAGTGACTCAAAACTATCTGGAGACAAAACACCCATTTTGTCTCTCATATCATCTCATTTTGTGGTAATGCTGGTTAATGTAGGACGTGCTCAGAAGCACGTTGATGAAGACTTCAATTCAAGGTTGTATCTGCAGACCATGTAGCTTCAGAGAACTTCAGACCTTTGCAATTGCTTAATCCTGGTTATTTATCACCTTACATCTTGAGATCTGATTGTAGAGGTAGCAAGATAGAAGGTGGGCACTTGCATGTGTAGCCTGTAGAGAGAGGATGGAGGGGTTTTTGTTTAGATCAAGTGCCTTTACCATTCATGCCTTCCTGCTTTGATACATACAGAGTAGGGCAGTGGAACAGCTGTTGTGTTTGGCTAGATATAGACAGATTATATTTCAGGAGATCTTTAATTAAAGACAACAAATACACATAAATTGGTTTATATTCCACAGCTTTGCTTTAATTCTCCAAGGTTCCGTGTTGAAATGTATAAACAGTGCAGTGTCAGCAGACAGGTATTTCCCTCAGAGCTTACTCCAATTCCCCATGGCGTGACAGCTGCCTGAACTCTGTGCTGATGTGGGTGAGGAACCTCAGTTCCTGCCTGCACATCCTTTCTGGCTGACACAGCCCGTGGCCAGGCTCATCTCTAGAAGCCACAGGAGCAGGGCTGCACAGCCTCCCTGTGAGGGCAGTGGCTCTAAGGAGTGCTGGCCCCTGGAAGCTGAGCAGTGTGGCTGAGCTGCTGTCATTATTTATTAGAAGGTGTAGCGAGTCTAGGACTTTTTACTGGGTGGGACAATGTCCTTTGGACAGCACAACACTGTCAGCAGCAGGGCAACAGTGATGCTCTGAGCTGATACCAAAAGCCTTCATCAGTTCTGAAGGAACGTTTGAGGATTTAGAATGATTCTTGTTTGGTTCATTTCTCTTTGTTAGTGATGATGTGCTGCTAGTTAAAATTTCATTCTACTTAAAGAATTAAGACACAGGACGAGCTCTCAGGAGATGCTAAAAACAGATCAGAGGGTCTCATCAGGATATTTTTTTTGTTGTCTTTCTACACTAGCAAGTAGTGCAGTCCAGGAGGAGTAGAGCTGTAGAGTCAGACAGTTACCAAGGAGGACCTGATCTTCACACTACACAAGTTTCATGAGAGTTTATTTCAGACCACCATTAGTCCAGATTTATGGTTTGTGAGTCCCCTGCAATGGATCATTTGGGTTGACTTTAGCCAGAAACAATCTGGTTAGCCTGCTGTGTGTGCCCAATGCCACGGACCATAGCACAGTAGGTGGGGACAGTCAGGAGTTTCATGCTCCTCATTTGAACTGACATTAATTTAGCCATGCCAAATGTGGAATTAGGACAAGGCAAACATGAGTGCATACTTGTTGCTGCATGCTGAGACCAAAGGATCATTTAAGGTTCAGTCTACAGCATTTCTAAGAAAAATGAACACCACAACCAGTACAGCAGTTGTGCACCCTGATCACCTCCCAGCTCTGCTTCAGTACCTACTGCTGCTACATGCACAAGGCAGGAGCTCACAGTCAGTCTCCAGGCAGCTGGCTGCAGTCAAACACGGTACTACTTCTACCCCTGTAAGAGTACTAGATAGCATGGCGTAAGAATAGATTTCTCATAGCTTGGTATCTCAATATCCCTCTATCATCAGACCCTACTGTGAGCCCAGTGTAACTTCCAGAAGTGGTACAGGGAGACTGATACTGTTCAAGAGTTTGGATTACATTTTATTGCAGAATTAGAAATGAGAGGTAAGTTGAGGCAAACAACTGTCACAAGCACTGCCACAGCCTGGCCTCTATAACATGCAGGGCTTTGACCAAAGGTCAGATCTGTCTCCTTTGCTGCATGAGAATGGTGTCTGCCACCTGGAAGTTGTTAATGAAGGGCACAGCACAATCACAGGCTGCTGTGATAGTGTGAACACCCTTCAGTGATTTCCTTGGCTTAGTACATTGCTGCAGGGAAGTTACTTACTGCTGATTCCCCTTAAGAAAGAGTGAGCATTCTACTGACACTGTGCTGTAACGAGGAGCTTTGTGGCAGTGTGTCAGAATGTCCCGTGTCTCCCAGCAGTCCATCAAACATCCCATCGATGTGGTCAATACTGAAGGTGTCAAACAGAACATAAGTGCAAATAAAATGAATACAGAGCTGCAGCATGAAATTCATGAACTCATCTCAGCCTTCAGTACCGTACAGTGGCTTGCAAATATATTTTAAAAATGGCTGACTCTTTTCCAAACAAGAATTGTTTCTGGGAATTGTGGTGATCCTTTGCTAGAGATTCTACATCTTCTAGACAGCTAAGGCTATGCTAAGTATGTCAAGCCTTGGTTTTTACTTCATATACACAATCACATTACTTCACAAGGACATATGGCTGAAAAACACTAAGCTGATTGTCAGAAGGCTTTAAACTCTCCCTCATTGACGTAGAGTTGAAATAGCCTGTCCCAAACTGGATGTTGTATTTGGAAGCCCTGACTTTTTGATTAAAAGTGAGCTGCTTTCTGTCCCTAGGAGGGTTGCTGGCAGCAATGTTTACCAAGAGATAGAAACTGCAGCCTGGTGCTAGTAAGAAAGCCTTGTCTTCAATCTTACATAGCCCAGAGGGGAGAGAGGAAGAGTCAGAATCCCAGTCTCAGAGTGCTCTTCGGGGGTTGATCTTGATCTTTGTTTTAAGCTGCCTTCCTCCATCTCTGGAAGAAACTGCACATTTCTAGTCTAGGATAGATTTCATGTACTGGAATTCTTCCCAGAGTTGGCACAGCTTCAAAGGGTTTTAATCCTGGCTGTAGAACCCACATGCTGTTGCAAAGATCCCCAGGGAAAAATAGCTGGAAACGGACAAAAGAACAAAGCTCCAGGGTCCTCCAGGAGGCTTAACCCCACTGAGATGATTCCCCAAAAGCCAGTCATACAAGCAAATCCCTCTTGTTTTTCCCCATCTCCCATTGGTCACCACAAAGCATCCTAGCCCTTGGGTTCTCCACAGGATACTTGACTTTTCACAGCGTGCCCTACTGTTCTCTTTGCTGCTGAGAGATCTCCCTACAGATGCTGAGTTAGGGCCTTAGCAGCTTTCCCTTAGTGGCGTTTTTCTGTCTCTTCAAGGTCTCAGAAGCACCTTCATCTGCCAGAGCACTTCCGCCACTCACAGCAGCAAAAAGTTCAGGTGATCTCAACTGTTGCCACTGTACAGAGAGCCCTGGAGATGAATGCTGAGTCCCTTCACCCTTCCCTTTACAGGGATACTCTACTTCAGCCCTCTTTCAGGCTTGGCCATAAACATTAATTTCAGCCCACTGGTTTATTTCTGGGGTGTAGGGAGGTGCACTTAGCTCAGCAACACTGAGCACTGAGGCCACAGAACAGCACTTGACAAAGCACTGAAGTATCCACCTGTGTGTCAACACAGCAGGTTGATAAATTTCTATCTACTCTGCAGGTGCAAGGTTCAGGGGGCTCTGCCTGCACAAAAGAGAAAGTACCCAAGAAACTTGAACATGCATAAACTGGTGGTTGTGGAACATGATTAGTCTTTAATCTCAAAAAGCTCAGGTCTGTTTCTACTCAGGTTGCACTGTGAACTGTCAGCAAAAAAGTGGATCAAGAGCAGTGCTGAGGTTAACTGTGAAGTTTGTTGTAGCACTGAGGAGGGCTATTAGTTGGAAAAGGAAGTTCAGTTCCAAATCAGACACTAGCTTTAACTCACAAGCCTGATCCTGCAAGTCTCACTCATTTAAGTGGCTGTCTCTTGCTTTCAGCAAGATTGGTCCAGCCAGCAGCTCTCGGTAGCTTGAGCCAAAAGTTTTTATAGATAACTACATCCAGGCTGGAGGGGAAAGGGAGAAGACAGACATAGCGAAACTAATTCATTTTCCACAAGAAAGCAGTACTAAAAATGAGATAGTAAGTGAGCCTTGCCCTTAAGGTTACTGAATAGCTACTGAGTTAAAGGAAAGGCTACCATGTTTGGTAATAAATGGTGTCACAGACCGCAGGCATCAGCAGCGCTTACTATGGACACAGCTTCCAAGACAGAGACAGCCAGGGAAAGAGAGATGGAAAAAAGAATAAACAGTAGAGTTTAAAAAGGGTGAACTGGAATTTTGAAAGATCAGTGTCTAAAAACCTTATTCAGCATGGAGTCAGAAATCCTTGGCATTCCGAAATTCTGGCATGCTCCAAACCCTCCTGTTGGGCTGGGTGCCCCGTTCCACATCCTCAGAGATGGTCTTGATGTCACTGATGAATGGGGAAATCCTGGACCGAGATTTAAATGTTGTTAAGGAGAGGCTGGTTCTGTTCTTTGTGTTCCATTGCTTTGCAAGCTTCTTGGCCTCTTCCTCCTCTTTGATCTTCTCAGCAGCTTCCTGCAGGACGGAGCGGAAGAGCCGGGATACTTCCTGCGCCTCTGGTTCGTACTCCGCAACAACTTGCCTGAACCTGGAAGCACAGTCAAGGCACAGCTTTGATTAAAGACATCAAATTACAGATTGCTGCCAAATCGCTGTGCTAGGCTTGGAACTTGCACTTTCCTGCTAAATGGGACTCCCTGGACTGAAGGGAACAACAAAAAGGAAGAGCCATGAAGACATGCCCAAGGTCTTTAAAATCACAAGCAAGCCAGGGAATGTAAGGAAGTGATGAATCACTGTTTCTTATAAGCACAAGAAATAATAGGGAGAAACAAACAAAGCTAGAAAGCAAGTTTGAAACAGAAGGAAGTGCTCTTTTCACACAACACCTATTAAACCAGAACTCAGTGCTATCAATAGCTTAAGAAACAAAATTACTGGACAAGTTTGTGGCAAATGTCCCCATCACTGCTGATGAAACACGATTGTCCAAATGCACGTCATTCTCAAGGTAGTCCCTGAACTGCAGCTTACGAGAAGCTCAGCATAGACCAGGGAAAGCCCCACTAGACTTCCCCTGTTTTCCATTCTTTTTCCTGATAGCATTACCCAATGGCCTCTAGACAAAGGAAAATCCAGTCACTTTGTTTGGTAGTCTTTCAGTATTCAACCTTCAGTGAAGTGGTATTTCATCTTCCTATGGATTCTTGTAAGATAATGGACTGGCTCAGCTGAAAACATCTTGGTTGGCAGCATGATGCTAGACCTAATTAGATAACTCTGAATTACTTCAGTGCCTTCTCAGCAAAGAGCTCAAAACAGAGCTTTTTGAAATTTATTAGGCTAGCTTAATACCAAGGAAGTGAAGAGTCACCATTTGTTTTGAAGTTGAGGAAGATAAGATGCAGGGCAGAATAGTTTTCCTGAAGCCACTGAATGGGCCACTGGGTGGGCAATGAAGACATCATACCATTCCTGACACCTTATTGGGAGAATTGTCCCCAGAGTGTGAGGTCCACTCCCAAGGCTCACACACAGGTCACATAGATATTCTGATTATTCTGTAATAGTATGCATTTGTGACAGAGGGTTATATGACTACTCTTCTAATAAATAATCAGTTCTTAATGTAAAATTATACCTGCAAGCAGACACAGAGCTAAAGTAGTACTTCACTAAAATCCAGGTATTTGTACTGCAGGGAAGCTAAAGTGTATAAGGTAAGCATTTTGATATTTTTCTTCGACAGAACTTAACAAGGATGGAAAACAGTAGGATTGTATTTAAATAAGCCTAATACAGCAGAAGCTGATAGAATAAGATATTGCCTCTTGGGTTCTGATAAGCCCCAGGAATGTAAGAAGGAGTTTAGCACATATGGAATTGCATTGCTTAATGGTGTGCCAAAGGACACCCAAGATAATAAGGACAGAAAGTAAGCCAAAGAGAAACCAGAAAGACTTTTTGTATGTTTATGTATTTTAACATCTACTGTGGAGGCCTGAAATTGGACACACATCATGACACTCTGCTGTATCCCAGATGTTTTTCTCTCAGCAGCTACTGGCAGCTATAGGTACAGTTGTGGAGACACCAGTGTTGCTTTCTGAGGGAACTCGGTGTCAGCACTGTGTCCCTTCCAGTGTCAAGCCGGAGCAGTTGGACACAAAACCTTCCAAAGTCACCAAAATGTTTCTTAACTGTTTCAGTTGCTTTGGATGAATTCTAAATCTCCCTCCTCTGCCCCCTCACCAAAAACCTCTAAACTTTGAATGTTTGGGTGCAAAAAGCCTCTGAGGTGCTGTAGTTCATGCTGGTATTTAAGTACTGGCACAATGATGCCACACTGAATTGTGCAGAGTCTGGAAGGACAAGAGACAATCTCTTGCTGAGGGTTAACAGACAAGAGCAGGAACTGGGATTTGTTGGACACTGCAAGCTTCCTTTCTGCTTTCTGAGAAAGCATGTCAGTTGCATTATCAAAGAGCCCAAAATCCAGTTTTCACAGTAAATTCATTTTTCCCTTTATCCTATTTGAAGCATAGACAGGTGAGTCCATAGAAACTGAAGTCTTCACAACATTCTTATTATTATATCAGGGAAAGCAGCTTCAAAGGATTTCTCTTGCAGAGGTGAACTAAAATGAGTCATTCTGGTATTTTACTTCAATGTGTGTTTTAAAGAGAGGCACTGTTATATTATATATATAAATATCATTACATCCTCCTCTTTTGTATTGGCAATTGTGCACCCAAAAGGCCTCCTCACTGCCTCCACTTTCAGAGGCTGTGTGTCATACTGCTGGATTGTGGCTCCAGAGCAGGGAGCAGCACACATCAGGCTATTACTGGGTCAGTGCCTGGCTCTGGGAACAAGAGGGGAAATGGATGATGTGACATCAAATACACCCCCTGAGCAGAGGGCTCTAATGCTAATGCTGTGTTGCTGATAACACTCCCAACCAATCCAGCTGAAATCGTTTTCTGAAATCAGTGTAACTTTCCACCTGCACAGGTGTCTACCTCTTTGCATTCTTCTTAGCTTAGCTTTGTCAACTCTGCTGTTAAGATTTACCTCTAGCTTTTCAGGATCAATACCAAAACTACTTCTTAAGGATTTGAGCAGTTCTAAGAAACAAAGAGAAAGCAATCCAAAAGACTGTCAGCCAGTCACACAATGAAAAGCCACCCTGATTCTGATGGAGATGGGAAAGGGGATCCTTTTCTCTCCCCTAACAGGATGAACTAACCTCACCCCTTCATTAATGCCCACCTAACTTCAGTACCAGCATGTTTGTGTAAGGGACAAGCTCATGTAGGAAGTCTTAAAGGAGTGCACACCACAAATATTTCTCAGCAGAAAAGATGGACAGGTTATCAGGGCTGAGCTCCAGCTAAACCAGTCTGTGTATCAGGAAAATAAAATGTTTTTGCTGCAGGCACCTACACATAACCTAAGCCATCTTCCCCAGGTATCAGTGAACACCAGTTGATGTGCTGGATAATCCAGCAGTCTGCTCTCTGCACAGAACACCCAGTATGTAAAAACAGAAAACCACTGGAATCAAGGAGTATGGTCTTGCCTTGGGAAACAAACTCCACACAAAGCTGTTCAGTGGGGTTAAGAACACAAAATTGCACAAGGCTCATCTGTCTTCCAGCACAGGTTAACACCCTTATGCTTTTGCATGGGACAGCTTCAAACTAGGCAACTGCACAACCATGTCCAGAAACACCTCAACAGGGTTTCCTTAGTCATCATAAAAGCAGACCTCTCCATCGTATTTGTGGCTCAAGCTGTGGAACTGCTGGTAGCTATCCTAGAATACATCATGCAAGTCATGCAGTCTGAGACGTGACAAAAACTCACCTTGACCCAGCACAGCTCTGGGGAGGGTGTACAGGCATACACAGGGACGAGCACATTTCCCAATCCAGGCAGGGTTTGAATCACAGTTCAAATAAATTTGTTCTTTAAACTGTGATCCTTCCATTGCTTTATAGGGCTGTCAGATTTCAGAATCCAGCCGTGCTTGGCTCATACTGGCACTGCTTTTTAAAGCGCTGCCACCTGCCTGTGCTATTCTGTAGGTCCCCCATACAGTAGGTTCCCTAAGCACAGCCTGAACTTTAAAGACCTGTTAAATCCAATGAAAGTCCATGGACTTAAACAATGTGCTTATAGTTCAGGGTATTCCTGAGTGCCCATCTGAACAGGGAGCTCTAAGTAGATTTAGTCATTCAAAGAAAATGTGGGGTTGCTTAGTGCTAATAATTAGCTGCTGACTCCTGAATCTATATTTTTGAGCAGTAATTCTGGTTGTAGGGTAAAGCTACAAACAGCTTTGCTAGAGAAGGCTCCTTGACTCCCAAAGAATTACAGCATTCACACTAATTGCAACACTCATGTCACATCACCTCAAACTTAAGTTCATAATTATAAATAAATCCACTTCTGATCTTAGTCATTTGTCTTACATTCAATCTTACTAGGAAGGCCACTTTAGCTATACACAGTCCATAGAAAATTACAGCCCTTAGCCTGTGATATTGATAACAACTCAGATCACCAAAATGCAGGTTTACATTTCCAGACTACAGAGTTTTTTTGTTTCCCTCTGGGCACAGGGGGACAGAAAGCAACTGTTTGGCTTTTTCTGAAACTGAAAGAAATTAAACAGACTTTAACTAGCTCTGAGTAGGTTAAAGCTCTCAGTAAAGATGGGATAAAAAATCTAGCATTTTTTGTTGCCTACATACTATTCCACTTGTTCAGTTTAACCATGGCAGTTAAGTACTACAGGCCTCACCAAACTCACTGTCATTGCCTTCAGCTGGCTCCAGGATTTAATTTTAAATAGTCAGTGATCTCTAACCCAGTAACCTAAAGCTAAGTTACTCCTGAATGCAGTGGTGTTATTTGCTTGAAGTGAATCAGAGTCTCCAGATATCTGATGCTATTCACAGTGTATTTGAATCCTTCCAGAATTTCAAGAGACTTAAAGAGAAGTTTCTATTGACCCAAAATACAAAATAGGCCATCTGGATCTGAAAAAACCCCTTTCATTTGTGAAGTGCTCCTTTCCAGCCTCCTCCACATCTAAAGAAACAAATCTGGAGAAATTTTGCCTCTCAGTAAATGAACCCATACCCACAGAAAAGGACAATTTGGGTAATCATTTAGACCTTTAGAGAATGAAGTGACATCTCTGACAACTCATATAAAACTGTTTTGTTCTGGCTTTGACTCTGAACTCAGATCCTTACAAAGAAGGAGACCTTGCATGACACAAACAAAACAAACTCTGCAGTCTTGCAAGATGCCTGCTACTTGTGTTATTTAAGAATTATGTGCTTGTTGAGTGCAAAAAGGACTTCAAAAAGGACCTCAGCTCTTCAAATATCTAAAATGGAAGGGAAAGGATCAAGCTTACTATTTCAGTCAGAACCAAGGACTTCAGTAGGGTACACGCTCTGCATTTGAATTTCCCAATGCAAGCTCACAAACTTTTTTTGGTGGAAGATTTTTCTAAAAACTGCTACATATTAGGAGGTCACAGAGTACTGGGGAGAAAACATCAGCAATGCAATGATCTTGTTATTAAAGTACTTCACTGGAAATGTGAACTGTTGCATTCCTATTATACTAATCTTGTGAAATTTTGGGGAAGTTACTAAAATCTCCATCTTATCTCACTTTCTGAGAAGAGAATTTATCCAATTTTGGCTGTCTTTCATTTAAATTGCAGGCTCTATCTTTTTTTCTTTCTTTCTTTCTCCTGTACATTTTCACCTCCTAACATGGCAAGCCCCATTCTTTTTCTTTGTTTCCTCACTAGCAATGAAAATTCCATGGAATGACAGAGCTCTCAGTTAGAAGGTAGAAAAGAAGAGGAGTCAACTCTTAACATTTCCAACACAAGATGAAAGAATTATTGACTAAAACTAGGGCACACTAGCTTAAGACAAGCAAAACACATTTTTTTATAACAGAGTTGTAGTTCAGGAGTGGAACTCTGCCAGAGAGTGCCAAAATGTTATAAATTTACGTGTGTTCAAAAAGAGAAAAGCCTCCACAACCTAAGCAACTGAAAGAAAAAGCCACATCAGCCAATTATGGACAGAAGGTCCACTTGTGGCTCCAAAAGTCTCCCAGTTACAAAGAACTGTAAGTTGGATGCTATATATGAGGTGTACTTGTCCCTACTGTTGGATTTGCTTCCTTGTCCTTTGCTCTTTTCCTTACACTGATGCCACTGCTGAAATTTTCAGCCTCCAGGATTCCAACACCATTGGCCACTCTGACACATACAGACTGCACATCAGATCAGCCAGACCTTTGATGCAATCCAGTTCCACCATTTTTGTGGCTGTGATAGTCCCTACTCAGTCACAGAACTGAACCAACAAAGGTTATTAAATCCTCTTTTTTTAGTGTGGCTCTGCTAACCACACAAGCTCTGTAAAACGTGCCACTTCTTGAATCATAGTGTAATACAATTTATGACAGCACTCTATTTGTAAGAGGAGTTTTAAGAGGATGGTTTTAGCCTTTTTCAATCATGCCCACATAGAGCCCACCAACGTTGTTGAGTACATTTATCTACTGCCATCAGTATGCTGAATCCTGAACAACAGTGAACAACCATACAAGCTGCACTGAAATCACACATCTTGCATGATCTGTCTCAATTAAAAAAAGAAATATCAGAGCAGCAAGTTGTATATGGCTCAGCTTAATACTTTCCTGAAGAGGATGAACCTTGGGCCTCCTCGCTCCAGCAGCCAAAACCTGCGGGAAGTGGAAGTAACCTGTTTGTCAGACAGGCCTTGCTTAGTGGCGCTGGGGATGATAAAGACAGCTCTGAATCCCAAGGGTTTGCAGTGGCTTGTTTACAGCATAGCTTGGAGTTATACAAATACAAGGCAGGTCCTGTTCCTAGCAAATTTTCACTGGAGAGGTCTTGGTCACTGCATGACCCCAAATCTCTGCTTCTGCCACCATGGCAACCTTTGCAAGAGCCAAGGCTCTGTGTGCCAGGTTGCTTCCAAGGTTCACCCCCAAGGGAAGATGAGGGCTAGAGAGGTAATTTTGGCATTCTTTCCTGGCCACATCCACTGTAAGACAGAGGACCAGCTATTTCCAGCACTTTTACAGTTTGCAGTTCAGAGGCTGTAAATTCATTTGTTCAAGGGAAAACAGGAGCCAGCATATGCAGTGAGGGACTGCAGGGTGCTGAGAGCCCTCCAGTATATGTCCTGCAAGGACTGTGTTCACTCTAATCCCAGCTGAAGAACATGTTGGAACAGGGGAAGTTGATTATAAAGGCCCATTTCACAACTTCACCTTGGCTAAGGTGCACTTCAGGGTCACTGTTCCTCACTTGGCCAAGTTTGCCTTCATTGTGCCAAGTGCAAGAGTTTATCTTAAAACAGCCACCCCAAAAGGAAAAGAGCCACACTCTTCCCTTCCAGTCTGGATGCTACAGCAGGCTGAGATCAATTTCTAAAGGCATTTTCACAGGAGGTCACTCAGCTGGCAGGCAGCAATCCTAAGCCTAGCACTTGAAAGGCTCAACAGCAAGCCCGAGAGGCTGTGCCTACATCTACACTGCAGAAGTCAGAAGCACCACTTGGCTGTTCAAGCCAACTGCATGCCTCACCTGCATCCCATGACTCCACACCTAGGGTGAAGAGGGAGGGTAGGGAAGGGAGCCATTCTCTGGGAATATCTGGCTCACAGGCTGAAAAAGATAATAGCACCTTTTGGCTACTTTGGACACTGGGGACAAGTGCCTCAACAGACCTGCTGGACAGCTTAAATCGAGGAATGAAGGCTCCAGAGGGAGCCAGAGGGAGAGGGGGGAAACACCCAAATCGGTTGTTCAGAGGCTGTGGAACCTCTGCCCTCAGAGATATTCAGCAATGAACAGGACAAGGCCCTAAGCAGCCTGATCTAACTTTGAAGGTGGCCCTACTCCAAGTAGGAGGTGGAAGTACATCCCTCTAGAGGTCCCTTTAAACCTCAGTTTCTCTAAGATTCTAAACTCCGAAGCAAAAAAAACCCCATCACAATACAGAGATGGTACCTGTTCATCAGGCAAGGTAAAGCTGCTTAAAGCAGGAGCATAAAGTACTCAAGCCAATGTCAGAGGGAATGGCATTTTGTAACTTCTTGGAGGAAATGATGTTGTGTTAAACTGACTTTAAACACTAGATTTCCCTTCTCTCATGAAGACACTATCCTAGCACGACTCACCATACAGGACACCAAGTTTTGGTTCTGTCAGTCCTAGCAACAATCACCCTCTCCTCACATACCATAAAGAGGAAAGGGAGAAAGGACAGGTCTTTCACTGTACCTGAGGATGACAGGCCCACAGTAGGAAGGGTGTATCTTGGTGCACATGTCCTCCAGCTGCAGGCGCTCTCCGGGGCTGATGTCGTAGCTCTGCTTTGGGTAGCTGACCAGCCAGCCGTAGTCCACCCCGGTCTTGATCTTGCGGTACTCGTTCTCCCGCTCCCGCTGCTGCTTCTCTGCCTGCTTGATCTGCCAGCTCAGCTCCATCATGAGCGTTTCCACCACCATTTCTGTGGGGTTCCTCTGGGAAATGCGGTTGGGGGGCTCATTCCACCTGAACCACGATGCCAATGACATAATGCTCTGTGTGTCTTTGCTGGGAGTGGGTTAAGGGTAGAGAGGCAGAGAAAAAGAATCAACACACCTCAGCTGAGAACATTCTTCCCTCCCCACCCCTCCAGTCTGTTGTTAAAATTGCCACTGGATAACCACTTGGAAATAACTGGTGCTGGGCACCTTGAGAAATCTCACTTGTAGCCGTGAGCTTGCTCAGGGGGTGAGATAGAGGCACCGTTTCCCTAAACTTCCACTCACCATGCAATTAAAGTGAGTCACAGTCCTCACACCTTAAGTCAGGTTACAAGGATACCTTGCTGCCTCCAGGCTAGGCTGGGGAAGCATTCTCCTGCCCACACATGGGCCTTAGGCTCGCCTGGCTGAAACCTCATGGGAGGGCACGACCTTGCAGCAACCCTACCTGTAAAAGCTCAATATGTGGAGTTAAAGGATTGCTGGGAGCTACATTCTAGCCAGGAGATCCTTAGAGAGGAGGCAGGATAAAGTGACCTGGTGCAGTGGGTTGAAGCTGATGCCCACCAAGTGCTCATCAAAGCTACCCTATCACTCCCTTCCCCAGTTGGACAGGAGAGAGAAAATGTATTGAAAGGCTCATGGTTCAAGATAAGGACGGAGAAACATCACTGAGCAATTATTGTCAGGCACAAAACAGACTCAACTTGGGTATATTAGTTTATTACTAATTAAATCACAGTTAGATAGTGAGAAATAAACCCAAATCTTAAAACAACTTTCCACACTCTTTTCTTCTTCCTGGGCTCTGCTCTCCCAAATTCTGTACCTCCTCCCACCCAGCAGTACAGGGAGATAGGGAATGGGGGTTGTGGTCAGTTCACTACACTTTGTTTCTGCACTCCTTCCTCCTCAAGGGGAGGACTCCTCACATCCTTCCTTTGTTCCAGCATGGGGTCCCTCCCACAGGAGACAGTCCTCCATGAACTTCTCTGATGTCAGTCCTTCCCATGGGCTACAGTTCCTCATGAACTGCTCAGCCTGGGTCCCTCACAGGGAGTGCAGTCCTTCAGGAACAGGCTGCTCCNAGGGAGTGCAATCCTTCAGGAACAGGCTGCTCCAGTGTGGGTTCCCTGTGGTGTCACAAGTCCTGCCAGGACACCTGCTCTGGCATGGGCTCCTCTCTCCAAGAGGTCCTGCCAGAAGCCTCTTCTATTGTGGTCTTCCCATGGGGTCACAACATCTTGGGGATCCAGCTGCTCTGGCATGGGATCCCCCATGGGCTGCAGGTGGATCTCTGCATCCCCTTGAACCTCCAGGGGCTGCAGGGGCACAGCTGCCTCACCATGGCCTTCACAATAGGCTGCAGGGGGATCTCTGCTCCATTGTCTGAGGCACCTCCTGCCCTTCCTTCTGCACTGACCTTGGGGTATTTGGCTGTTGGTCTCCCATATCCTCACTTCTGTCTCCCAGAAGCTTCTGCTCTTTTGTTTTTTCCCCCTCCTAGACCTGTTATCCCAGAGGTGCAACCACCTGGACTGATGTCTTCAGCCTTGGCCAGCAGAGTGCCCTTGCTGGAGCCATTTGGAATTTGCTTTGTCAGACATGGGGGAAGCTTCTGGCAGCATCTCACAGGAGCCACTGCTGTAGCCCCCATCACCACCAAAACCTTGCCACACAAACCAAATACACCTGGGGAGATGTAACATCAGCAGCAGAGCCTGGGCAGCACTCACAGGGGCCTGAGCTACAAGGCCACACAGAGCTTTAACCATTGTTTAGCAAATGTGTTGCTGCATGCAGCACAGGCTACACCAGCTTCTACAAGCTGAAGTCCAATTATTTGCTTTGCTGCAGGAGCACTCCTTCAGAACCACCACCAGTGCCAAGGCTGAGGCTGAGGCTGCTCTGAGAGGGAAGCAGAGGCATAGCAAGGTTTAAATTGTTATTACTTCTAAGTGAGAGGTTTCTACTGCTGGGGACTTACCCAGCACTTAAAACAAATTGCATCAATCAGCTCAGAAAAAGATGGAATTAACTCTCACCCAGCCAATCCCTTCATGCTGTCCCTTCAGGAGGACAATGCATGGAACAAAGTTATTACCCATTGTACTTGTATTTAAACACAATGGAATCCAAAACAGGCACTAGGGAGCTGAACAGGAGCAAAACAGCATCTGTTTCTTCACACAGTGCACTTACGTGCCTTGTTGCTCCCTTTCATTAGCCCCAGGGGAGAAGGGGTGGCACAAATGATGATTGCAGCTGGGATTACAGAAAGGCCACTCCTGGCAGCAGCCCAATCAGGACATGGCGTCAAAAGTTAACCTGAGGGCAAAGGATTAAAGAGTCTGATTCTGCAGGGCCTGAGCAAATCCTCACTATTGGGACACAGACATGAAATGGAGAAAAATATGCTTTTGATTTAAGCTTCCACCATGGGGGCCAGGGCCTTTAGTGACAATAAAAATCACCAAAAGCTCATAACTACACAGTACTCCCACTAATGCTGAGAGTCCTGAGCTCCCAGACTCCCTGGATGAGAAATGATCAATAGGATTCTGCCATGACTGCAAGGAAAAGATGTTTCCATGCATCATTCACTTGTCATAAAGTAGTCTGTTCTCTTTCAAAAGTGTTCATACTATGTAAATATGTCACACCATTAAAGGAAAATGCTCCAAAAACCTGTATGGTGTCCCACATCTGAAATTATTTCTAATGTTTAGGCTTTTCTAGCATCAGGAAGTTTTCCAAACTGCATCAAAGGACTAGTTTCTCTAGTCCCATATCCTACCTCTCCCAGCAAGCAACACCAGTTTCTTCAGAAGGCAGACATAAAAGGGCTGAAAGCTTCCACAGGTCCCAGATGCAGCTACCTCAGAGTGTCAGGCTGCAGGTGCTCTCCCCAGGAACAGGAGCACCTGGGCTGGTTTACAGCACTTGTACAGGAGAGATGGCAGCAGTGATCACTGCTTGTGCCCTGGAGCATCAGCTGTGATTATTCCTGTGACAGCAGCCACAGCCAGCAGCTGCTGCAAGTACTCCAGCTCCTGTGTCATCCCTGTGCTCTGGAGGGGGAGGAGCAGCCAGTCCTGCCATTTGTGTCCCTCGCCAGGGTGACTCCAGCTCACAGCTCCCACATCCCCACGCAGAGCTCTGGTGTCTGCTGCTGGCTCACTCGTCCAAGACACAGGAACAAACTCAGGCTGGAACTGATGTGCTGACAGCTTCAAATCCAGGATCCTGCCACTCCAGCATGTACCTGGATCTTGCTACATGGTGGCCTCCATTCAACATTACACATCAATAAGGATGAAGACCTTTCCCTTGGTCTCATCATCACCTGTGTATCACTAACAAAAGTGAGGAGCATCACAGGCCACAAGCTGTTGTAAATAATTTAAAGTCTCCTATTTCTTTCCAGCTTCTGTGATGACAGTTATTTTTGTAAGCTGTTACAGGTACCATTATAATTTCCATTTGTGCCTTTATCTGATGAAGGTGAACATGCCCTTCTGTATTTTAATTCTGGCTATGACCTGGTCTCACATTGGTTTAACTCTGCTGACTTCAGTGGCATTAGGAGTAAATCAGTATAAAGCATTACAACTGTGAAGCTGAGGAATGCCCTTCCAGCTATTCCTAGCTCACCAGCTGTTTCATTAGAAGAGGAGCAAGAGTGGAATTTAGTGGTCAGACTGGGAAAGAGAGCAAGGAGACATGGATTTTGCATGATCCTGGGCTGCTCTTACTGCCTTTATGGTTTTTAGTTCCACAAGTCTCCCTCAAAGCAAGGCATTCTGCATGAGAACCACTTTACCTACCACTAGTATTACAGAGAATAAGCAGAAAAATATTTTGGATAGCTTGTCTGCTGATACCAAGGCCTGCTGAACTGAGCTTTGCCCAGTCCCAGAGCTTTCAGAAAGCTCTGGTAAAAGGCAGAATTGCTTTTGGCTTGGGAACATGGATACCTCTGACCCCAAATGGGGCTTTCACTTGACTGCCACAAAAAAATCTGCCTCCAGATGAGAAGAATATAAAGGAAGGACAGCACCTCACCTGCAGCTGAAATGGCCTGTTTTTGAATTAAGGAAAATCCCATGCAAGCGTTTCATGCACACTGGCAGCTTGTGCTGGCTGTTCCTAAGGGAGCCTTGTTTGTATGAGATTGTTTCCTTCCCCTTCTCTCATCCATCATCTCCTCTTTTTGAGAGCTGGCAAGTGGCCATCTCTATTTAGCAGGCTCAACAAGCCACCACTCTTCCCACTACTGCTCTTAGCAGCCTGCAGAAGATACTGTGGGCTCCATTAATTGTGGCTGCTGGCTTTAATTTAAAGTTCACAGGCAGGCTAATCATTAACTGACTCAAAATGGCTTTCCCATGTGGAAAAACTCAAAGGACTGTTGGCAAGATATGGACAACTAAAGAAAGGCAAAAGTCACAGACTGACCTTCTTATTGGGAAAAAGGACAAATTTACACTTTGCAAGTGTTCACATTATAATTATGTTTAAAAAGAGGTATTGCCCCAGCTCTGTACAGATCTTTCTGTCGCACACTCAGTCCATTCTCTAATTCCTTCTAAGATGCTATCCTGGGAGCTGACACAATTCAGCTGATGAACTAGTCTGGTGTTACTCAGGCAAAATTTATGAGGGGTTTGTGTAGGTTCCACTGCAGAAACAAATCTGCGTTTTGAGACTTTGGTGTCTTTGATCCCACACCTTTGTCTAGAAGACAAGCCTTCCCCTCACACTGTTGGTTGCAAGTCTGACCAACCACCTCACTGAGATTTAAGCACACATTTACCCTAGCTATGCTAAAGTCTGGAATATCTCTCTCTCTCTCTCTCTCTCTCACACACACAGAGCCTCTGAAGGGTTGCTTCAAATTTTAGCAATTGTTACCAAGTCCATCGGAGAGTTTTTCATGTAAATGTTTCCTGTTAGTTTTGCCTTTCTTCAAAACTCCTTTTTGTTCTCTACACTGTCAGCAATTCCTGTGTTTTTTTCCTCCTGTACTTTGCAGCTTTCTCCATTCTTTTCTCAGGGCACATTCTAAAAAATTTCACCTCATCTTCCATGTTCTTACCTTCTCCCATGTTACCCCACATGATTTCCTCTTCCTGTTCCAAAAAACGCACCACAGAATCATCAGAAATATCAACATTCACATGCCTTATCTGTTTTTTCACCTTCTTTAAACAGGATTTCAGCCCTTCCTAGCCCTGTTACCAGCCAAGGGAACATGTTTCCTTGGCCTGCTCTCTGGCTGGTCTTTGGCCAAGTGGAGGCTGTTCATACAACCTGACAGACACAATCTCCTCCAGCCTCTTGCAGGCTGGATCACCACTTGCAGACTTGTTACAGCAGGGCTGCTTTCTGGTAAACCATGAGTCAATCAGCAGGGCCAGTTCAGTGTATAGAAGACAAACTTCGGAGAATAAAAAATTCCTTTCCATTGATCCTTCTCCTGGCTCCCAGCTTGTAACACCCTCCAGGATGGGAGAGAAGTGTGCAGAGGGTGGGAAGTGTACATTTTGAAAAAAAATGAGAGCAGAATTGGACTCTCTATAAAGGTATGTCCTCTGTTGGACAAGTCTCCTGTGGTTTGCCTTTGCCTTCCCAGTCCAGGAATGCTGCTGACAATCCTGTGTGACTCTCAAGAGCCTTAGGGGTGTGGTGATTGCGTAGGAGCAGAAGGAGAAGCCTTAAAGGGGTTAGGTGATAGGGCCCTAATCCATAATCCAGTGATGTCAACAGACAGGTTGTCACTCAGCTGTAGGCAGATTTCCAAAAAATCCATCATCATCCAGTCAAAGTACACCAACAAACTGGGCTGAGGAGCTGGGAAATGCCTTCCTTCCCTTCTTGTGGGTGGTAGTTCCTTACAGCTACAGTCAGAGAGCAGAAGTTGCTCACGCAAGATACTCAGCCTTTTTCCACACATGCCAGGTCACAGGGTAACAAACAAGGAAACTTATTTCTAAAGTGGGTCAGATCTTTAAATTGTCCCCATAACTGTACTTTTTAGAAGACACATAATCACAGGGAAAAGAGACAATGAGAAACTGCAGAGCACATTAAAATTTGATTTAAATTATTTACTTCTTTAGTAAAGTTTGGATTACATTGTCCAGGAAAGTCCAGTGTCCTTCAGATACCAAAAGGTATCGAGTACTTGCTTGGACTGCCACTCGTAGGTAGATTGAAATTGGTTTGGCTACACTGATCTCTGAATTCTGTGCTAACTGATACAATGTTTAACACGCTGCTCAGCCAAAAATTGTGGTCATAGCTATACTGCTGGCTCTATCTGCATGAAGTAGAATTAAGTAGCAACAGCATCAAAGATGAACCTCAAAATCTATTTCTCTTGTGATGAAGATATTTTAATTTAGTTCCAAAGAATCTTAGCAACTTCTAATTAAGAAACTGCTGCCAACACCTTCTCAATTTTATTTATATAGTCCACCATAGCTTTGTAAAAGAATTTCTGTTCTCTGTTCTTCACCACTTTCTATTTTGTTCAGCCTGGAGAAGAGGAAACTGAGGGGAGACCTCACTGCAGTCTATACTTTTCTCACAAGGAGAAGCAGAGGGGCAGGTACTGATCTCTTCTCTGTGCTGCCCAGTGACAGGACCCAAGGGAGTGGCCTGAAGCTGTGTCAGGGCAGGTTTAGCTTGGGTGTCAGGAAATGGTTCTTCACCCATAGGGTGGTCGGGCACTGGAACAGGCTCCCCAGGGCAGTGGTCACAGCACTCAGCCTGACAGAGTTGAAGGACCGTTTGGACTACTCTCTGGGGCACATAGTGCGACACTTCAGGATGTCCTGTGCAGGTACAGGAGCTAGACTTCAATGATCCTTGTGGGTCTCTTTCAACTCAGGATATTCTCTGATTTATTTTTTTTTTTTTAATTTATTTAAGTTACTTGCCATTATTCTCTCCATACAGAGCATTTTACCTTACCAGGGCCCAAAGAACTCTACTTCCTATCTGTCTGGAATCTCCTTTCTTGTTCAGTGACATGGAAGGCTAAGGTGTTTACAGCTGCTTGCCATGTGATTGTAATCTCAGTGGAAATTATTATAACCTCAGCCTGAGATGCTACAAGGCAATTAATGCTGAAAAAGCAGTAGGTAGAGCTTGTCAATCAAGAAATTTAAAAGCAATGCAAATACCATGATATTAACACAGCAGCATTCCTCATCCTGACCTGCAAAATAAAGAGAGAGAACTTTGGAGGACATTCAGGGGTTTGCTTATAGACCACTGCAGAAACCTGTGTTTTGCTTTATAAGCACACTGATTCCCCTGTTGTGATGGACACAAGCTATTTCTGGACTAAAAAAAAATGAAAATCACAGTGGTTAAAACGTTTCCAGGTACATGACCCTGTTACAAGTAGCAAGGAGCTTTGAATAACAGAAGTGCAGGGGATGAAGCGAATGCTTTAAATGCAACCTTATTGTCAAGTCTTCGTGGATGCAGGTGTTTAAGGACAGCCAAAAGCACCTCGCAGCAGTGTCCAGGAGCGAGCCAGCTGTGACAGGGCACTGTGGCACCCTCGCATGCCAGGCAATGCCTGTCTGTCCCCAGCAGGGCTGTGCTCACGGTCCGACCTGCCTGCCCCGGGCTGACAGCTCCTGCTGCTGCCCGGCTCTGCTCCCGACTGACAGGCGCTCCCAAAAAGGCCTGACAGCCGTGCTGCTGTTCGGCACGCAGCCCCATTTCTGTGCTCACTTCTCTCCAGCAGCCTTGGCATTGTCAGCATTATAGAAAGGGACCGGCTCTTTGTCAGCCGCCGTTTCCACAGAGTTACAAGGCACTTAAGCCTTTAATGAAGGTGCGTGACTAAAAATCACCGCTAGGTAAACGTGATAGGAGGACAGTCAGAGCGAACCAAAGGTACTGCAGGACAAAAAAGAAACAAAAATGGTACTGTTTCTACCAAAGGAAAGGTTGAGTGGCCTTCTGCAAATACCACAACAGCGATGATATACATGAATATGTCACATTTTCTACAGCTGGTAGCCCTCACAAGATTATTTTTTTGATGAAAGCCTTTAAAACTGAGAACACACTAAAAGTACTGCTTTTATCTCCCCAGCACTTGGGTAATTTGCAATACAATCTTAGAACTCCAATCTTCCAGAAAACAAGTCTATCTGATGCATTTTACGTCTGTGTTTTGATTGCAAGAGGGATGAAGAAACAAGAATTCAGTGCAAACTGGGCCCCAAGTTCAGGTATGAATGAGAAAGATGTTTTTCAGTCACTAACCAAAACACGATGAGAAAAGGTAGCTGATCTAACAGGTACAGCTTCATGATCTACAGCAAAGCTGCACAAATGTAAAATAGATTTGCCTCGTTGAAATAAATGAGAGATCTGTTGATTACCTCTGGATGAAAATCCAGTCTACAGATCTTAAAGAAAGAGTGAAGGAAGGGCGCGATAGCTTGGAGCTCTCCTAGCGCCTGGCACTCTCTACAGAAGATAATCTTTGTGTTATCTGCAGAAGCAAAAGGGTGGGTTCTACTCAAATCTGCTCATGAAGCAGAGCAGTATTTTGCACTTTGTCTACTTATGAAAACAAATGAGTTCCCTTTGTTGAAAAACAGGACTATTTTGATGCCAATTTCTCACTCATGCTTGAACCAATGTTTCTAGTAGCAACCATAAAAACACTCTGTCATACAACTTACACTAAGCTGTTACCTAAACCTACAGAAGGCAGCAAGTTAAAGCACAACGAATTGCTCTGTTTGACTGACTTGTTATTAAAACTCCTATATATTGCTCAGATCCCACCATGGTGGATCAAACACATCTTCAATTGTACACCTTGCTTTGATCTCTGCAGACTACAAAGCCAGGTTTCCAGTCAGGACAAAGGGATGTAAAATATTCTTCACCATTCATTCAGTTGTGTAAATGAGAGTTCAGAAGGTAGCACAGGCCCATAGTTTTTCTGTTATTAAAATCACTCAAACCCCCAGAAAAAAAGTATTCTGCAATAAATCTGTAATAGCATCTGATGGAAGACTCCAATACAAAAGGCTTTCAGATTAAAAACTCTGAGAGATCCCCAGCTCATCTTTCTCTATTCTACTACTAACTACACAATGTTATTAAAGGGGCAGTAATGTCACAGATTGGAGTTTCTAATACTGTCATCCATTGCAGATGCTCATATATAGAATTATATAAAGAGATTGAAACTCTGACCCAAAGGCATATTCCACTTGTCAACAAGTCCTCTGAAGTTTATTTATTCATATATTGTGGTGAAGAACAGACTGAATGCTGTGAATATGGGCAGGTGAGATGTGCATTCTCCATCCAGACTGAGGACTGATTCTCCTGGGAAAGCAGGAGTAGCTCATAGCATCATAAGGTGAGAATGCGTAACAGACACCTGTACATTTCTGTTCAGGAATGAACCTTAGTTACGGTATCTACCAGAAAGAATATTGACCAAAGCTCCCCGAGGTCCTGCTCTGCCTCAATTCACTGCAGAACTACTCCTGTAGTGAGAGTTTTCTCTGTACTGCAAAATACTAGCGCCAGTGTTAAAGTTTGATCATTGCGACAGGAGCTACTTAAAAATGTACATTGTTCTAAAATTAGCAGCCAAATGAGGAATGCTAAATTTACAGCTTGAAAACTTAAGCCTGTCTTTATCAGGATCACCCACAGCATTGGCAGAGCTCTGGGAAAGCTCATGCTTTCCCTCCCTGCAATAGCTGCATGTCCCACCTGCGGGCACAGAGAGAGCAGTCTCTGTGAGCAGTGAACAGCGCTGTCCTCACATAGGTTTTAATTAATGTATCAGCACTAGGAGATGTACAATGTGTTCCATCCTTAGTTACACTGCCATGACTCAAAAGTTGTCTGACTGACCTTCGCGGTACCTCGCTGGGGTTAACAAACACTGGACTTCCACACTGCAGACACTTAGCAGGGCAGGTGTCTAACTGGAGAGATTTTTAAAATGGCATAAGAATAATGCAGCACCAACCATGCTCTCCTCCTCGATCGCTTGTCCTTACGTAACCAGTTACCCAGCGCTGATCCGTGACCCAGGCAGCCGTGCCCGAGCCCAGCTGGGAGAGCTGTGCGAGCACCGCGGCCCCTTTCCCTTCCCTTCCCTGCCCACCCATCCCGCCTCACCTTTGGCACCAGCGCTCCCGCTGCCTGTGCGGACAGACGGACCCAGGGCGAGCCGAGAGGGTACCAGGAGGAGGACGTGGCTTGAAGTCAAGTCCTCTAAACTGGCACAGCAGGCTTAAACCCACACTGGGGTATGGATTAGCCCTGGTGACGAGATATAACAGCTGGGCTTACGGCAGTGCTTTTGAGCGATTAGGGCTTGGTCCAGAACCTACACACACACACAGCCTCCCGGCAAAGAGCCGGCACCTCTCGGCTCAGCCAGACTTCGGCACAGGTTTAAAAGTCCCTCCAAAATACGAAAACTTTGTGGGGTTTTCTAACCCGCAGCTGAGTCGGCCCTTTGAAGAAATGCAGGTACTAGAGGGCACTGGGACGTTCTGCAGGCGGCACGGCGGGGTTCGCTGCCGTCGCCCCCCGGCCGTGTCCCCCCGGCTCGGCGCCCCGNGCCGCCGTTCCCATGGCGACCACGGGAAGCCCGATCGGTCCGGGGCCGGGAGCTCCGCCCGGGCATCCCACCGGCACCGGCACCGGCACGGCGTCAGGGATTCACTGCTGTAGATTGAATTTGCACGGGCAAATGACGGCGCGGAAACTGGATCTATTCATTCATTTCTCGCCAAGTCCTTTGGGAACAGAACAGGACAGTCTTCAGGCACAGAAGACACAAGGGTTTCGCTGGGTTTGGAGGCAGGAAGAAGGATGAGGGGTCGGCACGGGAGTTGGAAGGGCATGGGGGAGAAGAGGAGGGGGAAGGTTTTTACAATTAGGGCAGTGAAACACTGGCCCAGGTTGCCCAGGGAGGAGGTGGATATCCCATCCCTGACTCAAGGGCAGGGTGGACAATGTTCTGAGCAGCCTGACCTACCTGAAGATGTCCCTGCTCATTGCAGGGGGCTGAAATAGATGGTCCCAGTCACATGGAGCCAGAGTGTCCTCTGTGAGCCCACAGTTCCTCACCCAGCCTCTTCCCACAGTGCAAAAATGAGCAAAACCATCCCCAGTATCATTGGCCAAAGTCCCACCAAATCAAGGAGAGCCAGGCTGGGTCAGAGGGCTGCAGAGCTACAGCCTTGGGTAAGGACAGCACAGGGACAGGTGACACCACTCAATGAAACATGCAACCTGAGCATGTGTGTAGTCAATCATGTCCCCACTGAAAACCTTTCATAAATTATGGCCCAAGATCTGACATCTTGGTATTTATGCAGCACTCACACAGGCAGAGGACAGAGGTGTTTCAGGCCATGCACGTGTGTGCAGCACACACATAAACCAAAACAGCCCAGCTAAAAAAATTACAGATTACAAGATGCCCAGTGCAGTCTAAATTGAAATGTATGAGGATGGGGAGTTTTAAAGTTTAGTTTATTATTAGATCAAAACCCACAACTGGACTAACAAAGAGATTAGAAGCATTTTTCTCTGCTAATTATCTGTGGAGGATTACTTGTCTGTCCTGAGCTTCAATTTATAGAGATTCATAACCCAGCCCAGTTTATAGAGGTTTATAACATTCTGGGTATGCTCTGCTCTAAATGGGATTGTTGAGTTTAAGTAAAAAGTCATTTTACATGAATAAACACCATAATATTTTTATACATTAAAACCTATTTCAAAAGTCATCAACTCTGACTAATGCATAACGAAACCCCCTTGAAAATGCCTAGTTTTCAGGTATATTTTCCAGGTTATATTTTCAATGCAGCGAATTCCTGGAAGTTCTTATCATGAATCAGAGACACTGATGACTGGGGAGTATCTCTGGGAACATTTCTTTACAGATATATAAGCCTCACAACTGAAAAATCATTCATCTCTCCCATACCTTATTTAGCAGTTGAAACCAAGGATTCTTTTACTGTTGTACTGACAGGACTTACCAGATCAGTCAGCACTCAGATCATCAGTTGCTTGCTAGCAACGCTCTGGTAACATAGATGGAGGGAAGATTTATTCAGTGGTACATTTTCCAGGACACTCCATGACAATCAGGTTTCACCATATTGCAATTTGCAGTGCATTTGAACAGTGTGTAGTGTAGTGCACTTGGGCCTGCTATTTCTCACCATTTGTGAGATGCTGCCCTGACACACCTGAGCACACTGCTAACACTGCAGGTGTTGCCTGCAGAGCCTTCATATTTTGGTGTCAACGTTATGGACCTCTGACAATGGCACTGAGGATGGGCTTCTCCAACCAGAAACAATCATATTGCTGCTATCTTCTGCATGGATCCAACCACAAGCAAATAATCTCAGTCAATCACTGACAAAAAGCAAATTTAATATGGTAGGGTTATATTTGGCCTGCTGGTTTTTGGCTGAGTTGCTGAAGTGTGCTAGTTAATATAATGGGGCTCACAGAGGGACCATTGCTTTTTCATAGACTTACAATCTTGCTTAGAAAAGTGCCACTTTCATAGCTATATACCATTTTTTTTCAGTGTTTGTCTTTCCTTAGCAAAACATTTTTTCATTTCCTGGAAAGATCTTCATGCTATTTACTTCAAATCCAGTTAGCCCACCCACACAGATGTGTACCATGAGCAAAACAAGAGAAAGTTCATTCAGTCTCCAGCAGCAGTCCCCAGGCTTTGTAAGGCTGTGGCCCATTTCAGAATAACTGGTAATGTTGCCATGTCTTTTCTACGACATTTTTTTCTCTCCTCTCTCCCTGTCCCCTTTCTCCCTCGACATGTTGTGGCTGGGTCGGTGGGTTGTTGTCTATGCCCAAAAAGGCTGAAACACTTGGGTTTGATATCTCTGCTGCTGGAGCTGCACTGTCAGGGACCACTGGGCCAGGGGGTTAAAAAAATCAGCTCAGAAAGGAGTGTCCTGGGTCAGTAAAGGACAGATGCTTAGATATGTCGTTCCAGAGCACGGCTGGATGATGGGCATGGTCTTTCTCAGGAAAAGTTAGAACTATTCATAGCAGGCTGTACACTCTCCAGGACTCTTGGATAAACTTACCATAGAATTATTGCAGGGAGAGCTGTGACTAAAGTGAACAGCCTTTCTACTGTCACCTTCTACAAGCTCCTGAGTGACAGGCCCCTTGCTACATCTGAGTAGGCTCTGATGCTGGTTTTTGGCTCTCCTTCCCTTTTCTAGGAGAAGATGATAGCTATGGTTTATTAAAACCTAGAATTTTGAAGCCATAGAAAAGAGAATCACAGGGTGTTTCAATGCCAGGAGTGGGAAAAGATTGCTTAAAATTAGTATTAACTGCAGCAAAGGAAGAAAGTTAAGGACAGAAAATCAGGCATAAGCAGTGACTTCAGAGAAAAGATTTGTATCATGGCCAAATATTTCTTGTGGATGAGCCCCCGAGGTAAACTCGAGGAAAGAAATGGAGTTGGCATCTCTGTAGGAAGACAGAATGAGTTGCCTATGAGGAGCATATACCTCTAACCTCAGTGGCACTAGGAAATAAAAACCTACAAATGTTTCTTCTCTGCTGCTTGCACTGCCCACTCAGGGCAGTCAGCTTTCACTGCTGATCCTTCTGACAGACTGCAAAGGGAGGCTGGGTCTGCACTGCTCCTTGTGTGCTGCTGAGCATCCTTCACCCCCATGCAGTGAGTGGAGTTAGCTGGGCACCTCAAAACCAGCTACACTCATGGAGAATACCCAGAGCACAACAAACAAACACCCTTCCTGCCATGACATGTCCCCTTCTCTCTGAAGTGTCCTTTAAGCCGGGGATCCAGAGTGAGCACTGGTGGAGATGTAGAACCCCTGATGGTTTTAACTCTGTGCAGCACCAGAAAACCTGAGCTGCAGCTTTTAAACTGCTGTTCCTTCCTTCTTGCCTTTCTGTTCACCACTTAAAAGTCATTTAACTAGTCATTACACTAGTAGTGTAGTGGTCTGTTTAATTGCTGATTATCTTAACCAAGCAACTTAACTGAGTAAATGGAAATTCTGTATTTTTAGCTCTGAGTGAAAATGATGAAGTGTCATGAAATACTCAGCCAAAAAACAGATGTAGTAAGGCAAGCTGAGCAGCAAAAAATACAACACAGATGGTCATGATAAATTAATTGAAGACACAAGGGGGGAGATGCAAAAAAAATGCCATGGAGCCTATAAGCAGACAGATGTCAAAAATATCTGTGATTATGCACTTAATTGCACTCTCTGTGATTGCTTGATTCCTAATGTACACTGTTGACAAACAATAATCTCCAAAGGGTATTGCCAAGGTTGTTGACTTTTAAAATGACCACATCTCAAATGCTGACACAGTGCATGATGTCACCTTTGCAGAGGTAATAAGTTTTTAAACATTAATTTTCATTATGTGATGATAATTTCTCTAGTAATAGATTTGTAACTACTTTCACACCATATTTGAAGGGTTTTTGTCTCTGTCTTATCAAAATACGTGTTATCTTACACTGATGTAAATCCAGTTGGCAGCAATTGACAAATTTTCATTAGCCCCAAGAGCCTTCAAATTATTTGTCTTCTCTCATTCAAAAGTGATTTTTTCACTGTTCAAAATTCAGTACAACATGAGTTTTGCCATTAAATTCAACAGGACCAAGATTTTGTCCATGCTCTGAGTTTGTTCCAAAGTCTATTGAAACCAATGCAGGGGGAGGAGGGATTTAAGCTGATTTAGAAATGAATTTAAAAAGGGAGGGGAGTGTAATGATAATGCTGTAATTTCTCTGAATACAAATATGGAGGGAATTTAATTATTGTTGCATTCAGTGTGTAACCTCATTGTATCCTTGAACCTTCATGGGATGTGTTGTGCAAGGAACACTAACTTTAACACATATATCCCCTTCAGGAAAGAGCAGTAGGAAGAAAAAAAACCACAAGGACACCTAAGTAACTGCTTTGGGGATTTGAAACTGAAGGACAAAACAGTAGTAAGATTCTCTGGAGGCAGAACTGAAAACTCAACAAGCCCCAGTGGGATCACACTGTTTGTGCAGAGGCTCACAAAGCCAACCCCTCCCACTCCAAGAGAGAGCTCTGGAGTGTGCCTGTATTCCTCCTTGGGTCTAAAGATGCTTCTTTTAAACACTTAGGAAAAGATGCAGGGTACAAAATCTCTCTGTCATTACGCCCTGAAACCTTAAAGCCTACATTCCACAGTTAGGGAAGTAGGATCAGCCCTTCTTTGTTGCCAACAACTGCTTAAGAATGAAAGTTTCTGAAATGGTGGTATTTCAGAGAGAGGCACCCTGCTGGCATTTGAATTAAGCCCATCTTTTCTGAGATATCATTTATATCCATGGACTCTTTCCAGGGTCACCCACACAGCACATGGGAAGCACTTGCATCTAAATAAGTTTCAACCCAGCATTTGGGGTTCCCCTTGCACTGCTCCACTGACCTGCTGAGCACTCCAACACTGGCCATAAACCTCAAATACCTCTTGGCACAGTTGGGAGCAAAAGCTGGCACACTGCAACCCTCACCCTGGCTTTCCCCAGGAGAGGATTTTCCCTTTGGTGAAGCTGTTTCCTGCTTTCCATCTACTTTCACCTCTGAGCCTGCACGGAGGGAGGGATCTGCTGCTGCAGAAGCTGCAAGAGACTCTGGCTCAGATGGTCTGGGAAAGCAGAGGGCAGGCACAACAGTTCACCCTTTCCTGCACACAGTGTTTTGAACAGGCTGCATGTGTTGCCTCTGCTGCCTCCTGACTTCATGTCTAAAGCCTGGAGAGCCTGAGTGCTGCAGGGACAAGGGAGAGCTTCAGCTGCTCCTTGTGGGTCACAAACAAGCCCTTAAAAAACATCACAAGGGGACGGTGGGGAAACCCCAGCGTGAGTTTGTTTTCCCAGATTTTATCAAATTGGCTCTCTTTAAAATGTGAATTCTTAAGGTAAATCTTAAACGTCTTGAACCTAACTCCTTCAGTTAAACACCCGTTTTCCAAAAGATATGTAGCATTACCCACGCACAGACAAGTATTTCTTTCAGTGTGGGAGGTCAACATTTGAAACTCTAATCCCAAAAATACTGAGACTTTTTCTAACTCTAGAGCATTTCTATCTATTTAGTTAAATTTTTTAGATTTCATTTAAATCCAGCCAAACGACTGCCCTTTCCTGAAGGCAGGCCCCAGGGCAAGGCACTCATTCATTCCCTGGCATTACACCGGGACTATCAGCAATTGATGACAGGGGAGCTTCGCTGGGGAAGGTGTTGAATGCAGAGATTTAGCAAGAGCAGGGTTCAGTCTCTTAAGCAGAAGGTGATCTACAGAAGCAGATGCATCTAGTGGATTGTATTCACAACATGTAGAGAGTCTGTTCAACCAGTCCTGAGCCTCTGTGCCCACCAGTGAGTTGCAGAACCTCGCTGAAGCATGGTCCTGCACACCACTGGAAGGTAAAATACCATACCTACGGCATGAGGCAGCAGATGCAGGAGATCATGCAGAGGCATCAAGAGAGATCATTCATCAAGAGATCATTCTCTGCATCAAGAGAGCTATTCAGACTGACATAACTCAGGCTCAGCCTAGATGAGATGTTCTGATACAATGCTTACCTGACACCCCATCCTTCTGTATGACAGGAATTGTTTTGGGCCTGCCAGTGGAATGTTCTACAACTTAACACAAAATACTAATTACTTGACAGGCTAGTGCTCATTTTCCTATCATTGCAGCCATCTGATTTCTGTTGTGATTCTAAATGGTTAAGCAAGCTGTATACTGGGAGGCATAATCTGCTGTAATACACTGTGGTCTGATGCATGCACCTAGATTGGAGTGTTACTTAAGCTTTAATCCCCAAGAAATCAGTGATTACCCACAGGAGACAAATAGAGGGCTGTTTATAGTATAGTTGCTAGACAACAGTGCACCGTTGAAAGTATATTTGCCCAAAGATTAACTGCATCTCAGAGGCTGACAACTTTTCCAACCACCTGTTTCTGAAAAGTGAACTTTAAAACATCTAGATTTTCAAAAGAAAGGAGAGCAACCTGGTAATTGCTTGGCATTTTCAGGGACACAGGGAAATGATGAGTGCAGTGCAGAATGTGTGCAGAAGGTGCTTCTAAGGCTTCGTCTACTGAGAAGTGAAGGAGCAGCATGATGAATTCTCTGCACAGGTCCTTGCCACCCCTCTGCACACACACGGTGTGCATTTCCCCAGCTTTTATACACCAGTGTCAGGCAGCTGCTTTAAAGCCTTTCATTCCCTGCCTCCCTCAGAGAGTAAAACCAAAAATAGTAAAGAAATTACAGAAAGCGTACGTACCATCAAATCCATCTGGTTTTCTCCCGTTTCCTCTCCTGAGTGCTACAGAAACTACTTTTGTTCCTTTTGGAAAAGGGGGATATGTAAATGGAGCAGAGTGTAAATGCACTTACCAAGATCTATTTTGCAATGCTCAAATTCAAACTGTATGGATAATGTCCAATTTAAATGGTGTTTCCTTACTTACTGCAGTGCTGTCACACTTAGTTTTGCCTCTTCTGAGAGCTTTGCCTCTTCTTATAGTTTTTTTTTGGTTTGGTTTGGTTTGGTTTTGTGGTTTTGGAATTTTTTTCTGTCTCTTTGACCACACTGTTTTTGTTTTCTTCCCAATACAGCAAACGAAGCAAGAAAGGAATATGTGGACAGGGGAGGGGGTCCTTTGTATGGAAGAAGCAGAGGGATAAGAAATCCAACAGAGACTCAGAAAAGGAAGATTTTCCTGACCTGTCATTTCAAATACTGTTTTCATTTTTTAGGAATCAAGTGTCTGGATTATATAGACTTTACAATATATGGCCTTTGTGTTACTTGACAACTTTCTGAATTAATCTGGGGTGTTTTTTTGCAGGGAGAGATCTGTTCAAAATGTACATGAATTCTAAAAATCTAATCCTCTTAAATTATTTTTCTCAAAGCAGCAATGTGAGCAGTGCCACCACATCAGTGCTCCCCCTCCACAGCTCGGATCACTGGCTGACCCAAACATGGGGAAAGGACTTTGCTGGAGAAGCTGCAAGGCAGATGTGGGTGATGCTGCAGGGGCTGGGAGGCCACCCCATCAGTGTTGGGACAGCATGAAGCACATGGTGGCCTTCCCTGACAGTTCTTCATCTAACCTGTTCCTGAACACACACTGGCAGGGATCCTATGGCCTCCCTTGGCTACTAGCTACAGGTTTCAGGGCAACATTTTTCTTCCCATCTAACCTAAGTTCTCCTTCACATAGATTGACCTAATTTGCCCTCACCTTGTATCAAGCAGATGGGGAGAACAACTTCCACAGTAGAAAACCTGTGACTTGCTTACCATGACCTGCTGTGACCCCCTTGTTCTTATTTTGCAGTACTTGTGCCACTTGTGTAGTTGTACATTCCTAAATGTATAATTTCACCTTCCTCATCACTGAATTTCATTCTGGGCCATTTTCCATGTTAGTCCAAATCATCTTAAACTCAGGCCCTCACTCCAGGTGAGTCCTTCAGTCCTTTCAGGCAAGGAGGTCACAGCAAAATTGTATAAATACATTCTCCAGTTAGTACCACTGGACATAATAGTAAAAAAATGCAGTAGAGACAGGCTCACAGCACATCCCTGTGAGACCTTATTTGAAATTACCTCTTACTGAGATAAAGGAACCAGAGAGAGCTCAGAGAGTGGTTTTTCAACAAACATTTCTTTGTTATGGTGCTTCATCTACACCACAGGGTCCCTAGTGCATCATCAACTTCTAAATTGTTGCACAGAAATCTGTGCAGCTGAGAGCAGGATCTGGCCTGCACATTAGTAAGATTTGCTGTTCTGGTCTGTTTCAAAGTCATCAAGATGAAGACTCTCTATTCTCAGCTTGAGTAGTGACATTAATGCACAGCACTGCAAGAAAAGCAGAGAAATATGTTCCCCTAAGTGCTACCTTTTTGTGGGACAAAGGCAGTCAGGGCCAAACACAGCTCCCAGGACACCCATTTTAGACACATATACACAGAGACTCCAAAGTACATGACACACATCCTCCCAGGCTGAAGCTAGAACTTGTTTGCAAATTCAGAGCAAGATTTAAACCTGCGTTATCTGCATGAATTTGAAGGGACAGAAGAGAAATTATATGGACTTCATTAAAGATGCCCTCCCAGTAGATGTGCCAGGAAAATTGCATCCATTGTACCAGAGTATTTTGTTTCTTTTCTGTGAATAGTGTCACAACATGAAAATTCAGAATGTGCAGGCTCAGTTTTGTGAGGAATTTTGCTCCTTTTTTGCCTTACCTAGCAGAAAACTCCAGAATGTGACAGATTTCAGTGCCTTATACCCAGTGTGGAAAACACCAATTTAATAAATGGGATTATTTGTCCAAATAAAGGAACTGAAGCTGCTGGAAAAGTGAGGACTGGGTAATCAGGCAGCTCTGTGAACAAGAGCAGAAGCAGTGTAGAGAGAAAATGTAGAAGCAAGAAGTTATTTTCTCATGCAAAAGCTGTCCACCCCCTTATATCAAGAAACGACAAGCCATTCCCTCATGGAAGTGAGCAAAAAATACTGAGCATCTCTGTTCAACATTGCTTTTGATTAATTCTCTGTAAAAAGACAGTCTCTGTCCCATCACACTCACTTGGTATCTCCATGGACTTGGAGAGGAAAAAGACTTGAAATGCATCAAGTGAATACTGTTGCTGCTCCAGTCTCTGAGAGGATCACTCTCATCATCTCCCACTGCCAGTGCTTTTAGTTTGGAGAGAAAAGCCACACATGGAGATGGGCAAGTGACTGGGCCATGCTCCAGGGCCGGAGCTCAGTCCATCAGAGGTCCTTTGTGGCAGTGGGCACAGCTTCTCCCTTGGCTCTGCCTGTTTGGAGTGGATGCTGCAGCTCTGCTGACCAAGGGCTGACGCCTGCAAATGGTGCTGGTGCTAAAACACACCAGTTACTTTCTCAGCCCAAGTCTGGAAAGTGAACATGGAAAGGAATAGGTTAAAAATGGAAGCCTCCTTTCTTTCCTATTACTGTGAAATGGTCTCTGCTCAAAGCTTGCCTACGGGGAGGAAGAGACTGTCATTTGAGAGCACCTACTGCAAGGATATTCTTATTCTGCTCTGAGACTGCTTTTTCCCAATTATCTCAAATAACATATTCCATGAGATTCAAGGCTGTCTTATTTCTTTCATGCAGTCAAGCCTCAATTGCCAGCAGAAGGCAAAACAGAAACCTGATGGACAAGGCTTCTTTCCTGAAGAGGGAAGGCCGCAGGCACTGCCCTCTCTGAGGACCCATTTTAGCAGCAGGTAGCAGAACTAGACAGATTCCCCTGGAAAAATTACTGACAAAAAGTCAAATGCAAAACAAATGACCTGTTCCACTTTCATCTGCTTATTGCTAAAGCAAAATCACTTGTCAGCAAGGGGGACATAAACACACAGTATGTTGTCATGGTCTGGCAGCTTGTACCATCTTCATTTAGTCCAGCACAGAGTCCTGCAGGCAGTGACCATCTTTCTCTGACAGTCTGAGTGCTTCTGACAGAGAAGTGCTCACACAGCCCTAATTCTGGTGGGAAATGTAAATTCTGGAGTGAGATACTAGCAGAAGAGAACCTATGACATTCAAAGCAGAGAGTCTGATTGCCACCTTATCTTTCCCTCCAGCCTCTGGATGTCTCTGGTTCCTCCTCAAAGCCTAGCCCTACATGCTCATATGAAATGTGGTGGAGAGAGGCTCTGGGACTGGACCCTGGTGCCCACCAGGAGTGTGGGTCCTGCACAGCTGTGAAGCTGCTCCATTTCACAGAGGGCTGCACTGCCCTGTACAGAAGGAGCAGGTGGAGAAAAATCCCCTTTCACATCTTGTTGCTGGTCTGGTGACTGTGGAGAAGCAGACAGGCTAAAGCAAACAGTGCAGCAGCAGTTAGTGCTCTGTTGAGAAAGAGAGCAAATGTGTGTGCAAGGTAGATTAAGTCCCACTCTAGAAGGCCAAACAGCAGACCTGGTGATCCGAATGTTTCGGATATTTTCCTTTTGATGAAGTACATTTCTGGTGGCTGCAGGTCAGTAACTATTATCCTGAAAGACTGGATATTCAGAGTAAGGTATACCACCAAGCTGTGCTGACCCCACTCTGTTCACACCAGCATAGAACCTCACCCATGCATCCATCAGAGCAGAACCTGGCTTGGGATGCCTTCACCCTCTTTTTACTCTCGTGTCAGCCCTGATCTGAGCAAATCATCTGTGCCTGTCACACACTCAAACTTTAGACTGGAGAAGAGCTCAAAACAGAAGGTCCAATTTTAACCCAGCACAGCCACAGAGAGCAGAGATCTCTTTTCTGCTGCAGATATTTATTTAGCACATTACTGATGCTTTGGGACATAATGATAGAAGATTAGAATGATGGTGATCTCTGCAAAAAGTGGCTTGTCATGATCTGTGAAACACAGCTCAGCCAGAATGAACTGGTCCTGGACCAGCAGCTGAAATGCAAGGAAGCTGAAGGGAAGAAACATTAATGTATTTTCAGTGATAGGACTACAAGAGGATTAGTTCTGTGATGTCTGAGTCCAGCGTTCCAGAAACTGAACTGGCTTCTGCAGAATAATTCATTATCTCTACTGAAAGGCTTTGCTGAGGATTTGAAAAAGGACACAGAGAGTGGCCAAAAAATCACACTGGCTCCAGGGGCCTGATCTTTGGCATTGAACTGATGTTCATTGTATGCTAGCAAAAGAAGGCTGGAAGGTGGAGATAAACACTCATGGGCACTATGACACTATAAAAAGTAGCAGGGCCAGCTCAAAAATAGCTGAGGCAATAGTACAAAGAAAAGAAGAAAGAAAGATTGAGTTGTAGGAAATGTTCACTGAGCTTACACAACAGATCTTTTTTTTTTCTCCTCCCTCCAAAACATACTGGTGCTTGCCAAAGACAGATAAATGCAGTTTTGAGTTATGATACCAACTGTAACAAAATCATCACACTGTTGAGAAATGCTGTTTTCAGCAGAAACACATCGGTCACCTCTCACATGGGTTTCAGAATTCTGATTCAGATGGCTTTGTGACAGGATTTACCTGCACATTTGTTCCTTAAGGTATTTCATAGCTATTAGAGCTATTATTCAGCTCACTGGGTGGTTTATTTATTCTTTATGGAAGCTGTAAGTGTCCTGAGAAATGGCCTTCTTTCCAGTGACCAAACAGGTACCATACGGAGAGCTCCTCGCCTGCCATCTGCTCCAGCCTGGTGGGAGGGACCCGCTGCAGAGGCAGCGATCACTCAATTTCCTCTTGACGCTTAGTTCTTGAGGTCTCTGCTGATTGCCCATAACAGTCCAGTAAGTCTTACTTGTGGTGTGCACAGCTATCCAATAGGAAGCGGATTAGGACCATCTGTCCCACTAAGGGCCCGCATTCCTCAGTGGTGATTACACCCCGTAAACGCAGGTAGCGCCTCTGAGGTTAGCACAGCCCTAACAACTTCTGGCAGCCAAGGACCTGGCCACTTCTCCGAGGTTGCACTTCCCACAGGCAATGCTACAGTGCTCTGCCTGGCTGAGGGCTCTGGCACCCTTTACACAGCCAAATGTGTCGTGACTGCTGGGGCAGCGTTTTGGCAGAGGTCAAGCAGCGCGCAGCAAGTGACGCGTGATGTGAAGGATGACAGCCTGGGCACAGCTGGTGCCCAGCGTGTTGCTCACCTTGTGCCAGTGACACACTGAGTCCTGGAATCTGTAATGAGTGATTCTTCTGTAACAGGGTGAACATATGTATGTGTGTGTGCACTCTTAGCATGTTTGGGGATCATTTAATGATGGATGTGTCCAGGGAAGGTGGAAGATGCACAAATATTCAATGCACAACTGTTTCGGGAGATGATTACAGACAGTGAGCTGTCCTCTCAGGTTCTGGGCTGAGGAATAAGACTTCATGTCACTGGTTAAACTTTATTTCAGGCACAACAGGACTCAGGAGCTGTGCTGCAGGAACTGACTGACAGCAGGGCACAGAAAAGGGATTAGTCCTTCAGGTCAGCAAAAGAGGAAAGAAATTGAAATGACAAAAATAGAGTGCAGTCTCAGAGGTGCAGATTGCACTGCGTGGCCGTGGAGCACCTTGTTTTAGAGGTTTCTGAAAGAGACAGAAAGAGCAGGAAATAGAGATCTCCTGCCAATCTCTATTACCAGCTCTCATTCCACTTGCCCTGCCACACACAAATCTGCAGACACACACCTGGGTTTTTAAACACATCCTTAGCAGCCAGCTTGAAGAGGATAAAATGTAAGAGTCACAGAAGTCTGTTCTTAATAACTGCAATGAGAAAACTTCAAAAGAGGAACCTACTGACTGAAGTAAAAGGTGCTCAGCTTATTATAAGATGATTCAATTTCTTTAAAGTTGAAAATATTGGTGCTCCTGTAGTTTTACCAGCAGGTTTCAGATTAGGCATCTGCTCAGGCATTGCCTCAAGTGCGTGTGGGGGTCACTTCAGAAAAATGGTTGAGGAAAATCAAGCCCTCCTTCCATTCTGCATGCTGGCTGCAAGGAAACCATTGATGACATTCACCAAGAACAGGACCAGCCAGCCAGAGCCTTTTGAGGCACTGGTAATGCTGTATTCACTGAATAAACAATCTGTTACTCTCCCTGGAGTGCCACGCTAAGCACATGGGCAGATGTGGAGGCGCAAACAGCAGAATGGGGGGACGAGTCACTGCTCACTCCCAAGGCCTGTGATGGGCAAGTCCCAGGCACAACAGCTCTGAGCACAGATGAGCTGCAGTGGTGGAAAAAGCATGTTTCATTTCATTCATTCATTCATTCCTAACACCACTGCTTTTGCTTCCTGTGACCCTAGCAGAAGTTTTAAGGCTCCCTGAGAAAGCTAAAAACTCTATTTTCAGGGAGGGGTGTTATTTTCAAAACCCATGCCTTTCAACTGCAGTCACTGCAGCCTTTGAAAGGAAAGCAGGGTATTAAAGCAAAGAAGAGTCAAGCTCCTTGCACTCTAAGGGACTTTGGGACCAAGTGTGGGGTCATCTCTGCAAGTAGAGGTGAACTGTCAGGAGTGCTGAGATTTCTTCCTATGTAGCCACCAGGCAGTGCTCAGAAGTGAGCAAACTTTCTGATGCAGCTCAGGTTAGAGGTGACAACAACGAAACCAGTCCTAAATCTTGATGATCTCTGCCTACCAGTACCATATGCCCTCCAAATTTCTTAACATGATTGACAGTTTCTGCTGAAAAAAAAGGCCCCCCAAATATTACAGGTCAAAAGTGAGCCCCTGTGTAGAGCTGGAGGAAGGGTTTGGCCCTGTCTCAGCAGCACCAAAGCACACAAGAGCTTTTAAAGGAAAAGGAATAGACTGAATAGCTGGAAGCAAGGCAGTTTTACAGTAAGGTCATTTGCCCCCTCCACCATGGGAAGGGCTTTTTGCTATTTGAAAATTGTTACTGCTCAATTTGAATGTGGCATCTTTAAGGACCAAGATGTCCCTTTTTCTCATAGCCTGCTTCCCTCCCTGGAAAGAAACTGTGCTTCACAGTTACCTTCGAGCCTGTAACTAGATATTCAACTGCTAGAAACAACTCAGATTTCATCACCAGGCCCCACCTGTGCCTGAACATGTCCATACCAGGTTATATTGTCATGTCCTTGAGCACTGCTCTGGCAGGTGCTGGTGTGGTGTGGTGGCAAAAACTGATAGCTTTGCCTTAGGTCTGTCCTTAGGAATCACTGCTGTTAGTACTGGATTATTTGTGCTTCAACCAGGCATGGAAATTCGCATACAAGGCCTGCATGGAGGCTGCACCATGGCTTAAGCTGGTTTCAGTTGGCACGAGTTTCTTGGCACTAGTGATATGATACAGACATTTCAACCTCTGGAGGAAAAGCAAGGCCAAGCTTTGTTACAAACTTTAGGTGAAATCCTAAAATTAGCATTAAGTAGAGTGACTGCCTGAAACAGAGTGACTGCCAGAAAAATCAGAGTGACAACTTGTGGATTGAAGGCAAAAAACTGAAAGTCTAAGAGTTTCAATGGGGCAAAGTGCTGCAGATGGCTTTGGGCATGGCTGTGTGCCAGCTGACACACACAGGGTCTTCCAGCTAAAACTAGAAACAAATTCACCTCTAGACTCTCCTCAGGCTTCTAAAAAATTCTCTGTTTGATCTCAACAGCTCAAAGATAAAACTTAGAAGTTCTCAGGACTGAAGGAGCAGAATCTCAGAGGGAGTTTTAGCCAGCTTGCCTGGCCGATTGATCAAAAACACTCCTTGTTCAAACAGATGGGAGCAGAGCAGGTCTCTTCCTGATCCAGCAGAGAAAAAATTTCCTCCAGCACAAAAATAGCCTAAACAAACCTGAATGTGTATTACAACCTAAATAGCACTGCCTCCCGTCTGTTAGATAAGGCATAATCAAAACCTACGATGTCCTGCAAAAACTGACAAGGGCTCTTTGCCTGAGACAGAAATCCCAGTATTGTGTTTCTGGAGGGACTCTCACTGGCATGGAAGGAGTGGTCCTGTGTTAGATCTGACCTGCACCTCGTTTTTCCCAGAGTAAGCTGGCTCCTTACAGCACGTGCTGAGAACACTGGCCTGTGTCTTTCTCATTCTGGCCCTTCCATGCACATGCCTGGGTTCTTGCCAGAGCTGCTCTTTGTGCCATTTGAGCCAAGCCCAGCTGAATTCCAGCACCACAGACTTACTGTGAAGGAGAGAAGATTGCTCTTGGTCACATCTGCTCTCCTCCCCGGCTCACTCCTGAGGCTCACAGCAGGTTCCCAGTGGCCTCACAAAGCTCCCAGCAAAACCTACCTGGCAGCTCCCTGTTTCCCAACACCAGCAGAAGATGGGCAACTGCACAGCCATCCCAGTGCACAATGCTGGGGGCTGTGCTGGGCAGGCAGCCAGCCCTGCTAATCCATGCCAGGGCCATGGAGTAACCATGAGCACCCCTGGCATAGCCAGGAAGGGCTGGACATCCCAGGGGGCACAGTTTGGGCATCCAGGCAGGCAGGAGAGCGTGGCTGTGCTCCTGACAGGATTTGCTATATGAGGGTCTTTTCAGGGAGGATTAGCAAAACTTGCCCCTGAGTAAGAGGTGAGCAGGACAGCCATGGCCAGGCAGGGTGTGCTTGCAGGAGATGAGCACTGGACTAGTTTGAGGCTGATCACTGCTGCTGCTGCTGCTGCTAAAGCTCCAGGCACTTGCAGCAAGGTATTTTAATGGAAACTAAAAGCTTTGTAGAAGGACAGCTTGAATCGCAAGTGAGCGACAGAAAATTGACAGGCTAATTCTATGTTTCATTTTTAGCAGCATTATTCTGAAGTGTAGGATGGTGGTTAACTGATTTAACCAAGTTCTTGCTTCACATAAGAGAGGCAGAACAAAGAAAATTACTTTTTTTCTTTTTGCAATTTTTCATTTCAAGCAAGCAGCAACATGCGTATCTTTAGCTAGACCTCCATCTATAAACTGTTAATTGCTAATGGATGTGATTATAAGAATAGTTTTGCTTCAAAACTATACATAGAGCAGTAACTGTACACTTAGGTTTGTGAAGAAACACATAGTTTTATTTTTAAATTCCATGTGATTTCTGTCACCCTCAGACTGGCCGAACACACTGGAGTGCAGTCCTTGGAGATCCCCAAAAATGTACCAAAAGACAAGCCAAGGAGAGAGCAGCTCTCCCTGGCCAGACAGCCTCAAGGACAATGCCCAGGGATGGACTCCCAAATCAAGCAGGCTGCCCTAGGGAGGAGGTGCAGGCTGTGTGCAAGAAGCGGGGTCCTCCCCAGATCCCAAGCCCCTCCTCTCCACAGAGGGTGGCTGAGCTACTTCATCACAATCTCAGTGGGCTCCAGCTTGAGGGACAGAGGTGTGCTCCCAGCTTCTTTGGAATCATGCCCAGAAGGATCAGGTGCCAGCATCAGTTCCCAGTGGTACATGAACTTGTAATTAAATGCACAAACAAAACTGCTGATAGGGGTGTGCCTACATTAGACTGAGGTGTAGGCTTAGGTTAATACCCAGCTTTGTACAGTGGGTATCACAGTGTGATTTACACTGGGAACAGGAATCTTCCAGGTTAGCTGGTGATCCTTCATCCTTAACCCAAATTATAGCAAAGATGTAGTGTTTGGCAGATGCTGGCAGGACAAAAATTCCCTCTTTCCTCTCCAGCTGCCTCTTGGCACGGACAGGGTGGGGGTGGATACAGAAGACAAGCCTCCACAGCCCTTTCAGCTGCTCCTTTCCAGGGAAAGCCTAAGAGCTCAAGTGGTTCTAGGGTGCTCCTCTCCCATTTATCACTTTGTTCGATCCCATTAGGGTCTCTCTGCAGAAATGCACTCATGGCACATCTTCCCTGCTGTAATTTCCCTTGGCAGGGCTGGCAGCTTGGCTCCCGCTGAGCCCCTGCTTTGGCAGAAGGGACCAGCGTGTCACATGGCCTCATGCTCCACCTCGACCCCAGCTGCGTGCCCAGCAGTGCTCCTCTGACTTGCAGCTGGCACTGCTGGCTTTCCACGCCTGCAGCCTGCACACACTGAGTGCTCACGGGTGTCAGATTCCCACCAAGGGGTCTCAGATCAGCAGGAGAACAGACCATGATGCCCTGAACCCTGCTGGAAGCTGTCTCCCTGCTCTCCCTCAGCCACCTGAGATATGATGGCAGCTTTCCTAATAATATTTCAGAGTTCTGATAATCAGTAATATTGAGGAGGTTCACCAATTCTGCTTGTTTTCCTCTCCTCCAAAGGTCTGACCTCCCTCCTTACAGAAAATGTAATTTTTAGGGTGTTGTTCAACAACCCTTATCCTTTCACAGCAGCAAAATCCTTATTAGTGAGCCAATGAGCAATGATTATTATCCTGATTACCAACGGGCTTTGTGTTTGCACTTCTTTTCCTCGCTGATCACTCAGTCCTGTGTGCCAATCCAAACAAGACCTTCACTAGCAACATGAGCAAACCAATGTTGTGTAGGCTAAGCTGGGCAGGAACATCATCTGCTTAATTACATGAGGTGGGAAGGGTTAGACTCTGACCTGAGCTATGATAGGTATAAGCTGTCTACAATCTAAATTCCCTCAGAGCTCATGAGAATCCAGAGTCTGACTCACATCTCCAGAGGTAAGTTTTATGGAATAGTCAGGAGACAGGGTAACATGTGTCCTGGCCAGCCCTCTCTAGCTGCTGTCCTTCCTTTATCTTCTCTTCTGTTTGGTCTGAGATACCTCCTCAGTGGCAAACACTCTTTTGTGCACCATTTCTGCCCCAAAGGAGCACTTCTACTGTTTCTATGCCACTGAAGCATAAGCAGTAATACCACTCAAGCCGGGGAGAAGAAACCACGAGGATATCTCTACTTCTCAAACAACTTCCAAGAAGTTCCTTCCCTCTTTTTCTGAGTTTTGCCTTCAAAGTTTTCCCTCAAGTCTGCAGAGCAGCTTCTGCTGATGCTGTGAGGTCCATACATCCCCTCAAGCTGTAGTCCTCAGCTGCTGTGGTGCCTCAGTATCTCTGGGGTTTGGCCCAGTCTCACAAGGCAAAACTGACACAGAAATCTACACAGACAAAGACAAAAGGTGATCTTACAACAGTGGCAGATTTTTTAAAGTTTTTTTTTTTTCAATAAGCTGAGCCTGCATTTGATCACCAAAAGCAGGTCATTTTGGGTAAAGGGCACTGACAGGGAACAGGCATTTACTGAGCTCCCTTATGGCAACAGGCTAAAAACCCTCTCCCACTGCTGCTCTGCCTCGAAGGGTGTGGTGAATAGGAAACAAACCCAGCCCTACTGGATCCTCTGATCTCCAGTAATCCAGCCCGCTGGCCTCCTGCAGCAATTTCCTCCATAGCCCACCGTGCAGTGTGCCCTCATTGCCCTGGGCCTGCTTGACCCGGCTCTACCTTCATTTGCGCTGGCAGCAGCATTACATAAATTACTTACTCACTAATGATGCCTCTCTTAAGTAAGCAAATGGGATGACATCACCCACCAGCGACACACCAGCTGCTCAGGGAGGGAGAGAAGGGCTGAGCCGTGTCTGCGTGGGTGTGCACACACAGACCGCTTGAGCCACGGCTGCGTGGCAGAACCCAATCCTCCCAGGAATGGAGACAGGATCAGCAATAACTCGGGCCTGGAAGACACCTCAGGGGATCTCAGACCACCCTCCTGCTCCCATTAGGGTCAGCAATGAGGCCAGATCAGGTTGCTCAGTGCTTTATTCATCTGAGTCTTTCAAACTTCTGAGGATGCAGCAAATAGCTTCTCTGAGCCACCTGCTCCAGGGTTGAACTGTCCTCACAGAGAAACATTGCTTCCTTGTATCCAGTCTGACTTCTTCTTACAACTTAATGCCACTTTGCCAGTTGTAAAGGTGGTTTTAAATATCCCTATACACAAAAACATCATGTAGATGCATTCAAATCAATCCACATCTCTGCCCAAATCTTTGTTCACAGCAGCCTTTAATAAACTTGTTACACAATATTTATTGTACACAGCATCATTTAATTTGTCTGTGGGAGTGCAGAAATTGGTTCATCTCCTAAACACCTCAAGCAAGCAGGACTATAGGCACTAAAGCAGCTAAAATGACTGCATAGCTTATGCTTTGTCCAGATGCTGCATTATTCCTTCATACTACAGAAGCCTACTGTTCACTTATTTCTCACAGCCTCCCACCAGGCAGGAGGATCCCTGCCAGGTCCTCATCTCCAGAAAGTGTCTTCCTGCCCAGCTCAGCCTTCTCCATGAGATCAGATGGTCCCATGCTTGGGAGAGCCCTTCTCCAGCCCAAGCTGGCTGGTGACAGAGACCACACAAAGTCTCCTGCGTGCTGGGGCTCTGGCACCAGCCTCAGGCTGTGCTTTGAGAGGAAGATCTTCAACCCCCCAAAACCATGGTCACTCCACAGGACTCTACCCAGCACCACCTAAGTTTGCTCCACCCAGAAGAGTGGTCAGTAGGATCTGGTGTGAGTTGCTGCGATGGTCATGAAAGAAAATCACATCCACCTGCCACATTCAGCAGCCATCTAGCAAACTGACAGCTGGTGAGGAGGAGGGGCTGAAATGAGGCATTGGAAAGCACCAAATTAAGTGGTGTTTGTTAATATGCACCTTTGGGAGGGGAACTTTGCTTGGAGATGCTTTGGTGGCGTAATGCACAACCAGGACAGTGCCAGCTTACACCTCTGGGCCCAGGAGTCCCTAAAACTGAATCAGATTAGAAAGATCCTAACAACTCTCAGCTCCCACCATCATGCACAGACCAGTTCTGCATTAGACACATGGTGGAAACAAATATTTCCACCTGCATCGAGACAGTTATTTTCAACACCAAAATCAACAAATGTATCAAAATCCACTAACTCCCTATCCTTGCACCTAAATGCACTTTTAAAATTTCCAGCTTTAACATAAAATCAAGTTCAGGATATTTTAATTTCTCCTCTGATTTTGAGCCTCTTGGGCGTGCTCCAGTTCTGTTGTGAGGCTTCTTTCTAGAAAGATGAGTGCCAGAACTGATTTTCTTTTTTATAATCCAAAAGCAAGACTGTAATAGAATTCTGTAATTCTGTGAAGGCACTCAGGGAGAACAAAAAACTATGAGACCTTGCACAGAAGCAATGATAGCAGACTGTACCACTGCAGCTCATATCACTCACACTGAGACACCTGTATCTGGAGGGAATTCTCTAAACTGAAGACTACCCCTAAAAGACAAAAAAAAAACAGTGAAGAGTGTAGGAACCTTAAGGAAGGGAAGAGGTTGGCTCCTCATATGTTTTGCTCCCTGGCCTGCCCCAGGGACTGTTGTTGGCCACACCACCACCCAACACAAACACCAGCAGCAGGTTGACCGTCCACCACCCCCAGCCCCACTGGGTGTTGGTGCTTACAAAGTGCTTTGAGCACATGCCAGAACAATTGTGCACAGACATACAAACAGCACAGGGGTGCTGGAAATTAAATATGCCTAGGGAATAAGGGGCTTTTCCTTCCAAAACTACCCTGAGTGAGTTGTCTTGGAGGGCAGGTGCCTGCAGAGACACTGTTGTTTGGTGTATAACCTGCTGTGCAAAATTCTTGCCTGTCATGTCATATTAGATCTGGCAACTGGTTCAAACTGGAGGAGAAAATGGATTTCTGTAGTAAATTTCAGGCATTGTAAAGAAACATATGAAATTTTAGGTTCTTTAATTATCAAAGCAAATTCGAAGCCAGAGGAAGCAGAGAAAGCTATTAAAATCAGCTCAAAAGGATAATTAAGTTAAGATGCTTGAAAATGCAACATGGTTAAATGCTGCCCTTTGTGCATTGTGAGAGCAAGGTTAGTGGCTCGGATATGTCTGTTTGTTAGGAAGAAAGACTCATCTGCAGCAACCCCGCTCTACAGGCTTCTGGCAAGAAGGAGAAATTGGCTCTCTTCAGTGACTGGGTTAATACCACACTCACAGAGATTGCTGGGGGATTGGGAGACCTCCCCTCTCCCTACGGCTAGATTCCTGAACAGAGCTCGCCAAATATTCAGCCTGCAGAACACTTCTTCCAAGTAAAATGGAGGTGAAAGTGTGTTTAGCTTGGGGGTTGCAGAAATCAGCCTCTCCCTACCCAAAGAAGAGAATCCAGCATGTGCCAAAAATAGCACTAAGTGCCCTGGAGACCTTCCTAGTAGTGCAGAAGTCCCATCTGTCACCAGAAAGTTGTGATGCCCGGTGTCAATAATTACCAGCAGGCAACCCGAGGAACGCCAGATGTGTCTTCCCCAGGAGCAGAGCAAGGCCTGAGCGTTCCAGCGCCTCCCGCTCTGGAAAGGTGCAGCGGGCTGGCGAGGCGGCAGCATATGGAGGGCAGCCAGCTGGGAGCTGCTCCAAAGCCGGCGCCCAGACAGAGGTGAAAATCAATAACGCTGCTAATAAATCAAAGCGCAACCGCTGGCACACGGCCTGGCTTTGCCCCGGCCTCGGGTTCGTCACTGCTGGCTGCTCTCTCCTGGGGCCGGGCCTCGGTGCCTCCTGCTGCCAGCGCCCGGCCGGGACAGGCGGCTGCTCCCGGCCATGCTCAGCCCTCCGGGGCGCCCCTTCCCGGGCGCCCTCTCGGACCATCCGCGGTATTTGCAGAGGTGCGGGGCGGGAGAGGGACGGGGGTCAGGCGGCTCCCAAGGGCTCCAGCCCGCAGCTCGGCCTCAGCCCCGCGCTGCGCGGCCGCCAGGCCGGCAGTGACACCGCGCGGCCGGCATCGGCACCGGCCCGGGGCACCGGCACAGCGAGGACACGGCGGGGACAGCGTCTGCTCCGCCGGGGGCCCTGCTCTCGGCTCTTGGCACAGGAATCTGCGTGCCCCCATCCTCCATCGGGGGTTGAGCCTTCTCCTCCGTCTCCTTCTGGATATATGCACACACACACACGCACATACATATATATAAATGTATATATATAGCTGCAGCCCACCTCCCTCCTCCTCGACTCAAAGCCTATAACGCTGTCGTATCTTGCCTCCACGCCCCGTATGCCCATTCCCACTGGCGGCTCGGCAGAGGTGCCAGCAAACCCTCCCGGCTGTGCGACACCCTCCAGGAAGCTGCAGCCTTATCTGTAATCAAACTCACCCCGCTTTTTCCCAACCTTAGTCCCTTACACCATCCCCATTTGGCTCGCCCTCCCGGGATGTTTTAAATGAGATTCTGATTTCTTCAGGCCAGGGATGATTTTTTATCATGTCTGGTACAACCCTTCCCGCACTGGGGTGCAGGCAGCATGGGACCTCCAGGCATAATTACAGTCCCGATAATAAGTACCAGTCATGTTGTTTGTCTCCCTGCTCAGGCTGCCATGCTGTGCTGTAATCAAACTTGCTGATTGTTTTTAAAAGGCAGGTGTGTACTTTGGGCCTGATGCAAGGCTGTCCTACATTCTGTTCTGGGTCATGTCAGGATCTTTGGATTCGATACTGAAGGGCTGTGGTAATCCTCCAGGCTCGTGTGCTGCTCTGGCTCCCTGCCTTCCATAAAAAGACCTGAGACCTCTGCACTCAACACAGCATGTGGGCACAATGCTCAGCCTGGGGACACACCTGCTTGTTTGTCCACTGCAAAGGAGAGGTGAGCTGATGCTGTCCTCTCATTCCACTTTGTGAAGCACAGCACTTCCTGAAGGCTGCCAGGCCCGTGGTGCCCGGCACAACGGACCTGCCAGGTACATTTCTCCTCATTTTCCCATTAATAAGCATGTGGTAAGTGCTGGTGCCGGACGACGCTGTGCTGCCAGCACCACAGACTCCCATGGGACATGGCCAGACAAGAAGACTCCTCACTGCCTCTCGGATTAGCATATGTCAAGTCAAGCTGGTCGCTCCAGCTGTGCAGATCAGTATGGAAGAGACATCAGCACATTCTGAAATGCCAATTTGCAGCTGCAGCTCCCTCTGTGTGGCCAGCCTGCCCTGTGGGAGCCACACACCAGGACTGCCAATGTCTCTGAGGTGCACACCGGTGCTTGTAGGCGCTACTGGCACACGATGCTGCTGGGGTGTTACACCGCAAACTTCTGCAGAGATCATGTCCCCGGTTTTCTCCAAAGTGACCTGGTTAAAATGCAAGTCTTTGGCTTTGGGGAGACAACCAGAATTGTCACTGCCAGATCTGTGATATGGCAGATCACTTGGGGAAGGCTTGGGAATGCACTGAGACCCTGGAGAATAGTCTTCCTTCCAGATGCTGCTGTGCTGAGGCTGACAGGGCTGTGTATCTCTGTGTCCAAGACCCCTTGGCATGTGTTGCCCAGGACCCTTGGGCATGTGTTACCCCAGCCCTGGAGGTGACTCATTCCCACATGTCCAGAATGAAAACTCAGGAACATGTCTCTTCTTTCTGCTCACCCTGTCCCTTGAATGCTAGCAGTTTCTTCAGTGTCTTCAGGGGCCTCAGATATTAATTTTCAAGCCCCCTCAAAAACATGGCTTGGAAAAATGCAAAACACATCCACACCTGGCATCGGGCAGATGCCCATCTGGATCTGGAGAACGCTACAGAGTTGTCTGTTCTCTGAATATCACCGAGATCAGAGAGAACTGGGCCTCTCATCTGCTGAGCAAACAGTTGCATAAATGAAACTGCCTCAGGCTCGCTAGAGTAAACTCTCACACCCAGTGTGTCCTGGAGTTCAAGCGTTTTAGAGAAGAAAAGCATGGAAATATCACTGTCTGCTAGGGACAGTTTACTGCTCCACCTTTTTCAGCTCTCCTCTGGCAGGTTGTCATGATGCCTTGCCTATCACACCGCTCTCCTCTGCCCTGCACTCTGGGCAGGTTTCCAGGCTCCAGCTGGGGAATACCGACTTGATTAGGTTTGATTCACAAAGGCATTTCACAACATTTGTTCACCTAAACAAAATAAAAGTCTTAGATCTAAGGATATTAATTAAGGGCAGGATAGATCCTTTTGAAGCAAACTACTGGTAACTCACCAAATTTTAATAGTACACTTTCCTGCCAAAATCCCCTGCTGAGGGAAAGTTCATATAAGTTCAGCTGTTCAACCCATTACTTCCTGAAATAGGAGGTGACATAATTCTGACTTTTGGGCCCTTAAACATAAAGACTCCTGTTCCAATTTTGTCAATTGACCACTCATCAGGTATGCAGGAGGTTTTAGCCATTTTTTCAGGCCTCAGACAAACAGGATGCCACCAAGGATGACGAGGATCTTGTGTCTCTTATTCCTTCACCTCTGGCTCTTTTTGCTTGGACTCCTAATTGATATGTCGAACATGCACACTAGAAACAAGAACAAAAAGCCATCACGCCTGCAGCAACGTCCAGTTCACAATAATTTCTGCTCAGGCTGACCTGAGGGGGAAGAATCCCCGGCCCAGTTCCATGCTGTGGTGTCTGTCATACTCAAAATTCACTTTTTCTCCCCTAGCTGATTTCTCAGTAGCTACATATAGATGGGAATGAGCTGGTTGCTTTCTGAAAACTAGCAGACTTTGATGACTACTCCTGAGTTTATAATGTGGTTTGCCACCCCACGCTCTCAGTCTGTCACCATGTTCAGTTCAAAAGCACACTGCTCACCTTGCCCTTCCATGAGGCTGTACCTGGAACTGCTTAAAAAACAAAGCACACTGCACAGGGAGGAAACCACTGGTGACGTACCAACAGCCTTCCTGGGTACTCAGGGAGAAAAGCAAAGCTGACCTCTTTGGAACCAGGACAGGAGAGCATCATTTGCAAGCCACCGTCTCTCCTGGTGGAGAGGTCAGCCTCTGTGACCAGCTCAGCCACCAGCTCCTCCTGAAGCACTCACAGGTGCAGGGGCCAGGCTGGCTTTGGCTCCCACCCTTCTGGCAGTTTCGTCCTGAAAGAAAACCACTATGGGGACACATTCAGTTTCCTCTCCATTTAGCCATTCCAGAAAAATAATCTCTACCAAATGTACTTTCTTCAGAAGCAGCACAAAGCCTGCTCTGTGAATCCCAACAACAACGCGCTCATTAAAACTTGCTGTTATGCAGCAATGAAAGTGCTCTTGGGAAATGGGTCTAAAAAAGAGGGTACAGTCAGGAGCAGAACAAGTAATTGACAGAGAAAGGAATTTACAGTCAGATACTCCTTCACTAGCTTGGAGTTACTTCAGTCTTACTGCAAAATGCTCCAAGGCAAAGAGAGAGCTGTTCCTGAGCAGAGGAAAACAGGCAGGCACATGTTACATTGGCCTATGGACACTGCTCACATGATGGAAAGGGCATCTGAGGGCCACATGACATCTCTCAGGAGAAGGCCATGGTTGAAGTGGACCTCTGAGAAGAGCAGGAGACTGGCCTGAAGCTCAGCACTGTTCCCGTCAGCTCCCAGCCTTGCTGAAAGTAGAGTTGTTTCATGCAGCATCAGGTACAACACAGGATTGTGCCACCGCCCATGCTCAGGCACAATCCTGCACTTCCTCTGGGGAAGCACAGCCCCCAGCTTGCCAGGCAGGTCTGGTGCACCACACTGCAACACGAGACAACAGAAAACACTCTTGGCCGTATCAAAATGAGTCATTCTTTTAACTGGAAATTTAAGCAAAGTGAAGACCATTGTGCAGCAGGTTTCCGTGTCGATGAATCAGCTTCTTCCAGGGGGAAAAGCTGAGCCATTCGCAGAACACTGACCCGTTACACAGCACAAGCCCTCCCCCAGAGACCTTGCAATTAAGGCCTGAGACAAGCTGGAGCAAGCAGGCAAAATAAACCCTGGGTTCACAGGTACCAATTAAGCAAGAAGAGCAGGAATTTGAGTATACCACTGGCCTGACTAATGCCAGAGGGGAAGAGTATGTTGGCCAATCTCAAAATTAGATTTAAAAGAAGAAGAGCTGGTTAATATGAACCAATAAGCCTCGCTAGGCTGAAAAATGATGAAATAGCCCTCTGTGTGTTTCTGCCTTCCCCTTTTATGCATATATCATGAATAATTAACTGGCTCTTTGTCTTCAGCCCTTGATGAATTCTGGGGTGTAGTAACAGGAGTAGCTGATGGTATCTTGACTGTTCTCCCTTCAGACAACACTACACTTCTGCATGTAATCCTATGATGGCACAAAGCAGGTTCTCCTTATCCTCCCAATCAGGTTTCTATCCTGTCTTCTTCCTGTGCATGTAATTATCTTCTGGAGTCACGTTCATAGAAGCAATAAGCACATACACCACTCAGCAGCACCGTCCAGACTGGCAGAGATGCTAAGGCTGGGCTATAATTATACAGTAGAAATCCTTCAGCAGCAGTCAGCAGTCCTGGACAATAACAGCAAACAAGTAATACCTTGTAGGCCTGCTTACCCATTAGTTTTTTATTATTTTTGTGGTCATGAGTCATGTGGGAGTACCTAGCAGGTAACGTGTCACATACAAGTGTTGGGCCTGGAGACCAATGGAGCAGACAATGTTTTTTCTTTGGCTGTAATTCTGAGCCACCCTCAAGAGACAAGGTGGGTTATCACTGTCCTGGCAGTCATGCAGGTAGCTGGGCATGCAGTGGTGTCCCACCATGACCAGGAGTTAGGGAGTTGCCAAAGCAAATGAAACACAAGACAGGAGGTACGTGAATAAATCTGGTCCACCAGCACTGCAGGCAAACACAATCCGTGCTGGGAGCAAGCAACAGAGAATGTGATCCCATCCCACCCAAGGGCAGGATTGTCATATTCCACTTTCCAGCAAACCATTCAACAGTCCAAAGCTTGGGAAGTTCTGCAGGACACCTTGCACACATTCATGCACCTCCTGGGAGCACCATGAAAGCCACAGTAATCCTGGAAGCGTGACAATATTGGAGGCTGACTAAATCACACCACTATGGTGTGTGCAGCTGCCCACATTTCATTCAATGTGGTTGAAGTGGGGAAAGGCAGCCTGATGGAATCAGTGTGCACTTCTGGTGTGAACAGCCATTACAGGCTGGCACGGGGAAGGGAGTTTTGTGGGGAAGGAAACAGAGCATGGCTGGCATAGAGGGCATAGATGGGAGAGCTGGCCCTAGCTGGGGTGAGACAAGCAAGTTTACTTGAGATCTTGGGGGAGAATTAAAAAATGAAACACAAAGGTAAGTCTGAAGAGTTGCAGGAGCAGTCACAGTGAAGTAGCACAAACAGGTACCACTGGTCTGCATCTCCCTCCCTCTCACCCACACCCCACATCCTGCCCCAGCTGCTGGCTCCACAGGGCCTGAGTCTCCACAGCTCCTTTCTAGGAAAGGACAGCTCCCACCCTTTCTCTCTGTCTCCTGCCAGGCTGGTAGGGCTCTGCCTTTCTTACAGACATCCTCCTATGGGCTTCAGGAGTCCTGTGGACTGTCCTTGGCTGGCACTGCAAGGTGCGAGGGGCACCCTTGTGGCCCCTTCCTGCAGGAAGCATGAACAGAAGTGCAGTGGTGAATTTCTCCTCTTTCCATCATGTATTACAAGCCCTTTATGAAAGCAAATTATTAAAAAACAAATTAATAAAATAAAATTAACTGAGACATGACCTCAGCCTGGCCACTCGGAGTGAGAAGTGGTGTCTGCACCTGGTCAACTGTTGCTACAACTGTGCCACAGTATTTTATTGAGTAGTCAGAGAAAAGACAGGGTCCATGCTGCACGTTATTAATGTTTTTGGTGAAAGAACTACACTATTTCCCTGATTTTCCAGCTTTTTCTTATGGGAAATTACTAGGAAGTGTTTACCTAGCTACTGGAGCTGGGAGTGAAATGAACGCATTGCAACAAATAAACTGCCCATTTTTTTTCCTTCAAAACAAATATAAACACAGTGGCATCAAAATCTGCTCTATTCTTTTGTAGATGCAGTGCCTGACTTGTCCCAGCTAAACTAAACACATTTCCTAAACTAAACACAGCTTTGTCCTTCACTCTTCAGTGATGCTCCCAGCTAACCTGGGATCCCAGAGCAGCATGGAGACAACACGAGGATCTATTTGGGACAAACACTCCTGTGCAGAGTGACAACAAGCACAAGGCAGGGGATTACTGCGGGCTAGGGAGTGTATCCACCTCAAAAATGCTGTTGACTGCAAATGTATGAGGAAACATGTCACCATTGTAGACAGACTGTACACAGCGATGTCTGATTCAGATCACTACTAATTACTCTGGCAGGGTGCTTGAGGTGCCTTAGAAAGCCAACACCCGCTGATGAGGCGTGATCCTTCCTGCAGTGGTGTTCTGCCACTGCAGTTTGGGTGTTTCAGCTTGTGCTTGTCTTTCCTCCTGAGAAGTGGCTTGCAACTTCTGATGCTGAGCTCCCACAAGGAATGTGTTCACTGCTCTGTCATGAACTTCTGAATGACAGCCGTGAAAGCAAGTAAATTAATGACAGTTCCATACTCAGCTATACATAACTGGTCTCACGGTGTGGGTTTTCACCCACTATTACTTGGCAGTAAATCCACTCAGGAACTGAAGGAAAAGTGTGATGCAATCCATGGCCTAGGCGAGGAAGAGGGAAGATGCTAGTTCTGCCCCTCTGTCCATGCAGAGAGGCTCCAAACAAGACTAAAAGCAAAAAAAGAAAAAGGCAAGAATAAATGATGGATGTGAAATGCAAGAGACAAATACAACTAAATATCAGAGGGGTAAACAAATACCCAGGAAGAGATTTGCACTTGAAGCACCCTGTCTCCATGGCCAGGGCTTCCATTCCTAACTGTGTCACCTCCAGCCCCACCATGGCCTCTAACCCGTCACAGGGGACCTGAGAGACATGAAGGCTGCTGAGCCAAGGCTCACTCATTTGTTCCCAGGGCACAGTACATCCTGCCCAGCCACCTCGATATTCCAGCCACAGTGAATGAAGGGGTAAATGCCAGCTCTCCTGGACCCTCCCATGGTGACACTAAACCCATGAAGAACAAACACTGGGTCCTGCAGGACAGGTAGTCTTCAAAAGAGCCAGAGCCCCGAGGAGTAAGTATTTACACACACTTGTAATTTGATTTTAAAGGTTGGAGAATTCTAGGCAAAGAGCTGGGGAAAGTAGTGTGAAAAGACCACACTGGTTTTCTAATTGGCATCTTCTTGGCATTGTGGCAACACACATTAGCAATAGCAAAAGATCTAAGACACAACATTCAACAAAAACGAGGTCAGTGGAACAAAACACATTATTACTGAAACTACCTTGCCTCTCAACATTAACTGTGCCATGAAAGACATTGTTTCAAACCTGGTAAGAGATGGAACATTAGAGGTTGCAGCACATATTTCTCAAGAGCTCCTCCACTGATCCTGCTGCCCAGTTGATGATCAGCCTCTTTGATGACTTACAGTTGCACCAGGAGGTCCTTTCATTTCCCACCCTGTGCTGATGTGAGGCTCCCACATGGCAGCGTGTGCCATCCAGTGTTCACAGCAGTGCTGACTGCTCTGGCTTCTTCTGCACAGTACCTATACACCCATGGCAGAGGTCTATCCCACACAGAGAGGCTGTGCTATTCTATCACATTGCTCACTCACTTGTTTTATACGTTTGGGTTTTTTTCCCAGAAAGGAAAATTGAATTATTTTTTCAGGTTTTCTTTCTGATTTGTTTTGGCTTGGTTTGGTTTTAAATTATCTTAATATTACTTGCAGAAAAAGGACTTGCACTTTGGACTGCTGCAAGAGGCCATGGGTGAAAGGATACTCTCACTCAAATATTGTACTGAGGTCACACAGAGCAAGGAAGTCAATTAAAGTATTTTTATCACTGTTATGGAAAAGACTCTTGAAAAAAACCCCAGTATTTTGCAACCTTGCATTTTCTGACATATGAAGATGAATCCAAGTCTCAGCACTGGGAGTGAAGACCTTTCTTTATTTGCTCATATAGAAAAAGTGGGAAAGCACTTCAAAAGTGCACTACTGTTTGTTTTGGTGCCCCCTGGGAAAATGGAGGGAAGGTGCTCCAACAAAAACAATTGAGCAGAGGCCTGCAGGTGGACTTCAGAGCCATGACAAAGTTAGGAAACCCACCAATTTGGGTCAGAAAGAAAGGAAAAGCCTTTGGTTGCAGCTGAAAAAGTGCACTTGATGTCTAACGAAATTGACCCTCAAAGATCCCCAGAAAATCTGAGGTGGACTCTGGCTGTTTCTCTAGAGAAAATACTGCCAGAGCTATACTGAAAACTGGAAAATGAAGGTTAGGAACAGGGTGGTTCACTAATGATAAACCATCATGACACTCTTCTTTGCAGAGAAAGCAGGAAGTTTCTCTTCTCAGGTATACCAAGGTCTTCAGGAGGAAAGGATTGCATACACAGTTGCTGAGTCTGTTACCGATAATTATAAACTGTTTTTCCACTGAAGTAAACTCCCTCATTCTTTTGCAGTTCAACTCAGGTGATAGTTTTCAACACTTACATCACTGTCATAAAAAAGGAGTGTCCAAAGTCCTGCAGGGATTGGGTGGGGCAAGCAGCGGACATCAGCTCTGCCTCCTGCCCAGGAGCATCAACAGCACCTGGCAGGTGATAAGCAGCATTCAGCCATTCAGCATTGGGGCAATATCCAAGTAAGCAAAATCAATAGGTCCTGAAGCAAAATAAATCTGCTCAGTTTTGAAATAGATTTCTACTTGAAAGAGAAAAGCTAGCATGGAGGAGAAGCTGGGACAATCAAAAGGTCTGCCAATGTGGGCTGCCCTTGCAGAGTGAAGAGGGAAACATCATCCCATCCCATGCCATCCCATCATTGCTGCCATTTGGGGGAACCCAGGGACACTTATCCCTGGAGCAGATCCAAAGGAGGGGAGTGACTGGCCCAGGCACCAAAGGATCGAGGGATCCCCCGCAAGGAAGCGTGGGGAGCTCACCCTGTTCCCTGCACCCTCACACACAGCCCTCTGGGTCAGATCAGTACAAGTTTTTAGCTGCCTACAAATGCAAATCAGGCGCAACGTGGTGTTTCCCAAAGCATTTGCATCTCAGACACCCACACATTCCTAAAACTCTCCCCTTCCGCCTATGCACTCTGCGTTAGTTTCTTCATTTCTAAAATGGATATGGTAATTACCCGCCTCTCTGGCAGCAGCAGCAGGAGAGGAGGTACCTGCTCTGCTGCCGTTACCTCAGTGGCGGCAGCACCACATCCCCTTCCCATTTCCCCTCTGCACCATGTGCCAGGCAATGCTGCTACTCCATCAGCACCTGCAATTGCATCTGGAGACCTTGGGAAGGGAGAGAAATGCCAGCTCTGCGTATAGCCCTGTCGAAGATGGCTTTTTGGGATGGTGCTTCCTAACCATTACCTCAATATCTTCAGGCTTCTGCCTCAGGAAACCTTCAGGCTCCCCAGACTGGCAGCACATCTGATCGTTGTGTTTCACACATGCAGCTGCTGGCAGGCACGTGATAGGCACTTGCCAGAAATACCATGGGGTCATGAGCGTGCACTGCAGGGAAATGAAATCTCTGTGGGTGCCTTTTAAGGAAACCACAAATCTTTGGGTGCCTCAGCAGTCACACAACTGAGGAGAATCTGTCCTCTGTGTGAATTTTTTGCAGTGTATTTTTCCTGGATTGCCAGCCTTTTGTACATCCCCTTCATAGCTAATCCATGTCTTCATCTCCTCTTGGCAGTGCTCATTTCTCACAGTAAGAGAATATCATCAAAACCTAAGAATAACAAACAGAAGTGTATCCTTGTCAATCAGCATAAAGCAATCTCACATTAAATTGACCTTCTGGATAGCGCTTTATGTTCTATTTACTCAAACAAAAAATCCTATTTTCCTTTATGTAGGAGAGAGGGAAGTGTACAGACAAAGGGGTTTCACTTCAGGAACAGAGAATACCAAAGAGAGTTCACCAATTCAGTTTGCAAGGCTGAACTCAGCACTTAAAATATCACAACACAAGTAGGAACCTATATGCTCAAACAAACACTTCAGCTGATCATCCACCTACTTCATGCAGGCAATCCATCAGGTCTGGCCACTCTGACACTTTTGAAAACTTGTGCAAATAAAAGTAGTAGGCAGTGCTGCCATTTAGACCTTGAGGCAGGTGCACCAGCCATGGGCAGAGCAACATACCTGACCTAAAAGCTCCCAGGCCAAAGAGGGAGCCGTCAAGACTGAGCTCACAGAGTAGCACATATGGTGGGGTCATAATGTTAAAATTCTGGGTGCTCAGGAGCTTCTAAACCTCTCAGACACAAAAGGTACCACCAAAGCAACAATGAAGCAGGAAGATGCAGTTCCCCTTGGCTGCAGTAGATGCAGCTCATTCTGTACAGGCTCTCAGGGAGGTGCTGAGTGTAGTACACTAAATTAGCAGGAATGCTGCAGCACACTTTATTAACACATCCAGTGAGCTGCTGGACTCACAGAAACTCTTCAGTGTGGTAGAAAACAGACTCTCCTCAGCTGCAGACTTGTTTGCTCAGCCATTTCAGCTCTTATTTTTCATCCATGTCAGGCTCATCCTGAAATAGGGAGCACCATATGGTGCTGGTGCAGTGGTCCTGAGTTTTTCACCACAAGTGTAACAAAGAACACCCCTGGAGTTGTAACTCAGCCCAGGGTGCTGCCTCCTGGGTGTCTGCTACCAGTGGGATTTTCTCATCTGAGCACTCAAAAAATTGTTTGGTTATCTAACCATGCCAAGATACACAAAACCATGAGAAGATACTAACAATGGAGAGCTGCACTGTAGTGATTAAGACACCAGATCCTTCAGACTTTCATTAGGAAATACAGCAGAGACTGAGTCACTGGCTGCTCACAGTGTTTGCTGCAGCATGGCACTCAGTAGCACCCTGCAACACTTCTGCTGGCTCAGCCACCTCACCTGCCTGGGAGTTTCACTACAGCCCATGAGAGTTATGCTCCAAATTGTGCTGGAGGATTGAAAAATTGCCCAAACCACTGTTTCTTGACCAGACTGACTTGTGGAGTATGTGCCTCAAATCTCATGCCATGTGGAGGAATGTCAGGGTATCCAGACCCAGGAGGCACAAGAAGAAAGCCACAAGAGCACTGGTCATTAAATGGTCTCAGGGCTTAGCTGCTAGGCAGGATCTTTCTTCTATTTGCACAGTGTCTGAAGAATCCCATGTCATAAGCTCTTAAATGTAGTTTTGTCATAGGGATTGCCATCCTGGGTCTGATAGGTCTTTCTTCCTGTAGCCTGCCCACAAAAGGACTCAGCAGTGGGTGCTGATGGAAAGAGAGTGAGAAGCAAAGTATGCACTGCCCAGCCCCTCTCTTGGCACGTCCTCCTTTTCAGAAATTCTTCTTTTTCCTACAAGGTGTGCAAGGCTAGACAGGCATTTGTGTTCACAGATAGCTTATCTCTCCAGCTCAATCCCCAGTCCTGGGCCCCCAGCTGCACGCACTGCCTGCTGGTCAGCAGCAAACCTACAGGCTCCCTTGGGCAAAACACAAGGGGGGGAAAAATAAAAGCACATCAGCCCTTAGGACTTCAGGGGGACTCAGGTCAAAGGATCTCCCAGCAGGCAGCCTGCCCACTACCTGGCAACTCCCATTGAAAATACCCTTGCAGCAGAACCCGTTTTTCCTTAGCCAGCCACAGGAGCTGAGTTGGGCCAGAGAAGCAAATTACAAAATTCCTGCTGATTTCAATGAGAAGCAGCAGGCCAAGCTCCAGTGCTTCAGATATTCCCACCAGACTCCAATGCAGACTTTTTTCAGAGCTGGTTCCTGTTGTAGCAGAAGACACAAAGCATTTATCTGGCTTCTTCTGGCATCCAGAGGACTCTCTTTAGAGAGAAAGGATAAATAAAGACTTTGGTAGTTATTTGTGCAGCCTGGTCTTATGCTGCTCTCTCCTCTCACAAATGACAACCACAAGCACGGTGGAGGTGGGCTAGGACAGAGGCAGAGCCCTGAGGTGGGTCTGGCTCAGCAAATGCTGCCTAAGACTTACCATGGGCCAGGGCTCAGACTTCTTCAACACTCACCCCTCCACAGCGTTAGCTCCTGTTTTGCTGACAGTTACAGCTGTGGAGAGCCTTTTGCTGATTCACAGCCTTTGCAAGGGTTATTATTAGCTTATTGAGATGAAATGGCTGTTGATTTGAAGAGATTTGGTACAAAACCAGTGCAGGGTGACCTGAAACTGGGAGGATTTCATTTTCTTGATGGCAAATGTCAAGCCCATCATGCTTTGCCTGTATGCACATTCAAGCTGATGAGGATAAGGCACAAGTAATGAACTGTTGCCACTATTAAAACAGCAGCACCCTTCCCCTGAAGAAATAAGGAGGAAAGAGAGAAATCCTTTTACATGGATCCCCATTGCCCTAATAAACAGGGAGCTAGGACCTGGGGTGACATTTCTGGGGCATAAGGGAGTGGGGCTGATGGTCACTGACATGAGGTTTCCACCTGCTCTGGCTGGCTGTGTTTTATTATGCAATATTGTCTCCTAGCAAAAATGCCCAGTGTCTTTGCCCTCCAATTTCCACAGTCATCTTAATCCTTCAGAGCAAGAGCTCTTGTAGCAGTAGGTGGGAAATGGAGTCAGATGTTTCCTGAACTGCCCTATAAAGTTTCTCTGCTGAAGGGTTCAAGCAGCTCTGATGCCATGGGAGAAACACAGCAGGAGTGGTTACACAATCCCTCCGCCACCTCAGCAAAACAGCATAGGAAACCAAAGAGAATAATATGTCCTGTAACAATTTATTTGCACAAATCATCCAACTCCAGAAGCAAATCATATCACTTCCTTGGTGCCTAATTAAGCTGATTTGCTCTCCCTCAGACATATGGGAATAGGGTTGATTGCTGTCACAGCCTTGACAGACTTTTCAGGGCTCCAGACAGGTTCCCACCTGGCTCCCTGTGTGAGTATCAGAAGGGAAGGATTGCTTTTAGTACCGGGTCCTTGAGGAACACTCCTTGACCAGCCACTTCACCAAGAGGTCAGAGCTGAAGTCCCTGCTGGTGTGGCACCCCAGCAACAGCATTTGGGCCGGTGCTGTTCAGCTTGGGCTGTGCTTGACACACCAATCCAGCTCTGCAGCCTCCTGCCGAGGGAAACAAGGGCGCTGCAGTGCTCCAGGCAGGCTCATGCTCAGCTGCATGCATCTGCCTGATGGATTCAGCCTGCGGAGCTACTCATACAGCTCTCCTGGATTTCTGCTCATCTCAGTGAAAGAAGAGAGATCAGCAACAGAGCTGACAGCTGAAGCCAGACCTGTTCAAATCTGCTGCCACCAGTGACCCTGGTTCAGGAATCTCTCTCTGAGTTTCCATTTGGACCCACAGAATTAGTTTAAGTACAAGAGGGCAGCAGTAACACACCTAATTTGTTTCACCGTGGAATACATCATCATTTAAAAGCCTGGAATATTTATCGTTGGCAAAGAGATATTGATTGCTTAGCCACAGGCAGAGTAAAAATCATTGAGGGGAAAAAAAAGAACAAGCAACAAAACAAACTAGAAAAATTGCTCTGGTGGCTTCCTGCCACGCTAGCCTGCGATGTGCTGCCTCAGTTCTCACTGCTTTCCAGCATCCCTCAGCCCTCACAAGCTTCCAAGGCACAAAAAATGGCCTTTCCCTTTGAATTTATTGGAGAATAGTTTCCAGCAGCTCCCGGGCACTTTATCACCTTCCTGCAGGGGAACATAAAACAGGGCCCTTGTCTCTGCCTGTGCCGTAGGAACAAATAAATAAGGGCAGCTCCCTGCAGCTCCGCCACCGGCTCATCCACGCGCAGGAGCTGGCTGCATTGTACCAGCGAGCTCAAGCTGCGGAGTTCAGAGCGAACTCGGCTCTGAACTCCCCACCGCCCCTGGATGTTTGGAGCCAGTTATTTCCTTCTCAGGGTTTGCCCAACAGGAAGGCTGTTCCCCACCCCTAAAACCTGGTTAAAAGCTAATGGTCCATTGTGGCTCTTGTAAAAGATGAATTTCCCTGCTAATGGGGGCTGCCTGCTTTCTTGCGGTGGCAGCAATTCCAGCGGTGCTTGGACACTGCAGTTGGGTGCATGTGGCCGGAGCGGTTTCCTTTCAGCAAATTGCATTTTAATAGCATGAGGGCAATCGCTCTCCTCACTGGGGTGCTGCAGTGGCCCTGTGGCAAGCCTCGCTGTCGCTCCATTTGCCACAAAACCCCTCACGCTGGCTTCCTCTGTGGCCTGTGCTCAGCCACGGTGACACCGGCGCCTTCTGGGGCAGCTGTGGGGCAGCTCCAGACAGGAACTCACTGGCAGGAGAAGGTGGGACTGATCCTACGGGCAGTGGCCTGGCCATTCACTGGCATGGGGGCTGGGATAAAACCTCCTGGGCGAGTGAGCAGTGGTGGAGGGCTCAGGGAATTGCAGGCACGGCTGCTGGCCAAGGCCCGCTCCAGCCCCGGCGCACAGATGGCCGTGCCGCCTCAGGCCCCGGGGAGGGGCAGGGTGGTGCCCGGCCGCATCGTGAGATAAGCGTGGGGCTGTCCCCCTGCACCGGTGGCCAGGCCTCTGTAATCTGCCCCCTGGCACCTGTCCATGGCCATCACAGCACAGCTGGGCACAAGGATTGCAGTAGTGCAGCCCCTCCAGAGGCAGCCTCTCCCACAAGCTCAGCCATGGCAGAGTGGGAGACGGAAATGTCAACAAGGTTGTGCTGGCATCAAAGGGAGAGCAACATCCCAGCACAGCCACGCTCCCCGACACGCAGCCGGCCTCTGCTCTTCCCAGCACCCTCTTTGCTGGAGTGAGAAGGACGTAAATTAGCGCCTCCGTGCGTTTTTGCCACCTGCCTCTGGAGATGTGATAGGCATTCTTCAAGGCTTGGGTTATTGTAATTTTTGCCCGGTTTTAAAGGGAAAAAAGTAACATAAGGTGCCACCCATATTTCAAAAACAAGAAATGTGGACTAACCTGTCAGTTCATTCACAGGGAACAATTTGTTGTGTTCTCATCAAGCCATACTACTTTTTTTTTTTTCTTCTTTTTTTTNTTTTTTTTTTTTTTTTCAAAAAAAAGGTACGGTCTTTACTCAGCCTACCCTTATTGATTATTCCTTCCCAAAAGCTTCAGATAATTATTTGGTTCAACATTTAGCACTTTAAGAGTAATTCATGTGCTAATATGCATAATCCAACAGCACAGTTTAATTGCCAGGTCTTAGCACTACAGTTGAACTGCATTGTTGGGTTTAATTTCTCTTATTCTTTTACGGGCTGTAATTAGCCCCATGCAAATAACAGACTTTCTAGATGTTAGCAGCTCTGAAAGCCTTTAGCAAAAGCTACTGGGGTCCAAATGTTTTGTTCTACTAAAAACATTGAGAGAAGTTGAACATGTAATTACTTACACAAGTATTTCAAAATGCAAAGTGGTTTGGAGTCAGGTTTTTTTAAACAACTATTTCAGGAAGTTAAAACGTTTTACAAAACAAAACGTCATCATCCCTCAAGTCTGTCTGCAGTGAAACCATCACCAGCTACTGAAGTGTTTGTGCTGGTAATTTCAAAATTTGGGGGGAAGGGTATGGATTTCTCTTCTTGCCTTACCATCACTAAGAGGAATAGAAATTGAAAGTACACAAAGTAAACTATCTGCTTATTAAAGACCTGAGCAAGGGCTTTGGGTGCTCCAGTGCCCCATATCGTGTCTGAGCTTTCCAGTCATGCCATGTGAGATAATATCTCTGCTGTAGACATAAGATTTTTTTCCCCCAACAGAATAGTAGCATTGTCAAGACAATCTCAGTCCTGTCTAAAGCAAACAAACCTGCTTCAAGGATCCTGAATTCTATGCAAGATCACTTATCTAAAGTACACAGGGGCTTAGAAGTACTTGGGAGTGCTACTGATGCCTCTGGGCTTTTTAGAAGCCTCTAAGCAGCGTGAGAACATGGTGGTTTGTCCTTACGGCCTGTGAGACAATGAGATCCTCAATACTTTTGTGATACCTCTGTAGGCTGAGAGCAATCCTGGAGGTGGCTGTGACATGGATGTGCTTCCTTGCCCTGAGAGAGAACAATGAAGGAGGACAACTGAGCGATCTGGGATAAAATGGATTTACTCTCCTCTGAACTCCACAGCTCTTGCTTGCACCTAACATGCTACAGACTCCTCATGAGCACCAAGACAACTTCTCTCTTTCAGCCACTCTGCTTCTGCCTGCGTGAGAAGGCTGCGTACCAGGGAAGCACTGGCTGCATGCAGATCGTGGAGGGCTCTCATTTCACCACCTGACACATAAAAGCAAAAAATAAAGAAGTCAGAAACATTATCACCATGGAACTGTTCTGGATGAACTTTGTCTGAGATTAAAACCAAACTAGGAGCATTTTCAGCATGGCAGGCATTTTCTTTAGCTTCCAGAAAAGAAAAACATGAGTCAACAGGCTAAAGAAATCTCAGAAACAGGTGGTGAGAGACGCTGTATGGCATTCAGTATTTGTACAGTTGCTCTGTTTCCTACATAGGCCTGTTTTAAATGAACCAAAATACCACTTCGTGTTTGTGGTTGACTTATATATACTGCCTTACAAGCAATGGGCATCTACCATAGCTTTGCTGCAGTGATGTTTATTGATTTAATAAGATAGTATCTTAAATCTCCTCTCTATAACCATAAAGAAAATCAAAGGTGTGACCAAATTAATCTCCTCTCTACAACTTTCAAGAAAATCAAAGTGGGACCAAATTAAGGAAAAAACACAAAACTCACCACAATCTTTTGGGCTTGGTTGGGGTTTTTTTTCTGGTTCTTCTGAACATCAAAGAGAACAAAATTAGGAAAATTCTTGAGTCCAACTGCTTCTGTATCCCTCCTAATTGACCGGCACAGGAGACTGTCTCTATATCACTTTCAAGCTGCTTTAGCTAAATTGCTTCAGGATACAAGAGGTTAAAGCACCCTGCTGGGCAGAAATCTTTTACTTTAAAGGTCTAACAGCCTTTCCCTTAATCTGCAGAGTGGAGCTGTGATCATACAACAAAGTCATGAGCTTGTTAATGCTAAAATGACAGATGTTATAACAACAGGATATTTATTAAGTTTCCCATTACCCTGTTGGGTTGTCAGATCCCGATTTCTAAGACTGCTTTTTGGTTTTTAATAACCAAAAGTTAACAGAAGTCTGTTTCCAGCCTTCTAACAAGAAGTCACGCTAAAGGAAAAAAAACGAAAAAGAAAACATTTATAAACTTTCTATGTCTGGCTCAGCTTGACTCCTGTTAAAGGAGGAAGCAGTACTGCTAATTCCGTCTGTCTTTCTGCCTCCATGTTATGGTATAGATTTGTTTTAGAGTACGTATAGTTTCAACCTTTTACCTAAACACTATACAGCATTGCATGAAAAGTCAGAGTCCATGTGATTCTGAAGTCCTGGAGACTTCACTATCTATTAATTATTTAGTGAAGCACTGCAAACTCTCATGGTGGGTGTTTTTCCTCATTGCCAGATTAGAAAGGATCATCCAGCAGCCCTGCCTGGAGGATGCCTACCTCTACGATCAGTGCCATGCTGGGAGGCAACAACCCCTGCCCAAGCAGGTCTTGGAAGTTACTGTGGAAAAAGCAGACAGCCTAGAAAAGCCATGTGCACAAGGAAACAAGAAATAACCAGATTTAAGCAGTTATTTCTGCATAAATTGAGTTTCAAGACTCATTCATCAGTTCTAAACTCAGTAACAGTGTTCAAATTAACACAACTGGAGTGGCACCCCAGTATCAGAGTTGTTACAGCACTGGTGGTGCCATTTCCACCAGCCCGTTGCCCCTTTACACTTATGCCACATGTGCTCTGGATGTGGAAGCCTTTCCTATAGAGACTGGGGAAGTTTCAAACATTGAGGGGCAATGCTGTGCATGCATTTGTTGGTAGATGGCAGTTCTGTGACAGGAGTTGCTCAGAGCACGGATTACCTGACCTGCACATCCCAGCTCATGGCAGTCATGACCTCACTTCTCCCATGTGCTGTGGCCCTAAAATCGGTGCAACACAGCCAGGATCAGCCAGGAGCAATCCAGACCTCTCCAAGGAAGACTGTTGGTTTTCCATCCCTCAGGCTGGGTCAGTTTGCAGTCCAGTCCAAGAGAGGATGGCTTCTTTCCTTAGCACACCTTAGTCCTGCTGGATGCTTCTTGAGATTTCTACAAGCCATCCCCCACCTCTATTTCCAAGATCATCCTTAAACTAAAATTCCAGCTTTTGGGGGAAACTGAAGTCCATATGGAGATAAATGAGACCCCTCAGAGAACCACAGCTTCTACTGTGGTCACATTTTCAAGTCTTAGTGAGTACTTTGTATCTCTTTAAAGCACTATCTAGCAGAGTTTGAAGAATGAAAAGTATGACAGAGATCAGAGCCCTGCATGTGCTACAAATAGAGAGCACTTTTCGCCTGTCAGAGTTCCCAATACAAGGCAAGCTCTTATCTTCATAATCTACTTATCAGAGATGAAAAGTGAGATGGAAAACATGCTCTAAGGGGTCCTGTAATAATCATTACCATCCTATTCAATTTACTTAGTAAACATCTTGGACTTACCAAAAAGACCTCAATGAAATTTCAGTGAATATTAAGTTTTCCTCCTCTACATATGAGTGGTTCTGTTTGGGGTTAGTCATGGATGCAGAAAGTAAAAAAAAAAATCAAATTAACCAACCAACCAACCAAAAAACCACCAAAACCCAAGAGCCCAACTTTTCTTAACAAAGGCTTAAAGTGTTGAGATTTAAGCTAGCCTTATCTTCAGCACATTCTTCCACCTTCCCAGGTTTTAATATCCTCCATCCAGCTCAACTTGGTTCAGAGTCATGCACTCCTACTGAGCACAGGAAAACACAGTGTCACTGGCTTAGCCAGCCAGCACGTGGCCCCTGAAGGCACTGTCACAAGAAGGTGCCCTGAAGCCAATTTGGTTAAGACATCCCCCTTCAAAAAGAATCTGTCAGAACAAAGCTCCTGTCAGAACCAAGCTGTTTGAAAAGTAGGATGTTCATATTTGGGTAAAACCCCCAACAAACTCTCACCTTATTTAAAAGAAGGATCACATATACTGGAAGGTGTAGCTGAATGATGTACAGTCCAGAACTGCATGTCATGCTCTCCACTCCTCCCCTACCATACTTTAACTGGCTGGGTAAATCAGTGCATAGGACAGGATCTAGTCTGGAATTTATGGAATAAAGTCACCATCGCATCACCAGTATCTTGAAGGATTAGTTTTTCAGAGTGCTATGTATAGTACAAGTCAAGATGCAACATAGGAACAGATACATTTTCTTATGTATCACTGAAGCAGTTTTTCCTTCATGAACTTGAACCAAACATATTTTCACCCTAATTTATTGCTGTGGTCCCTGTTTCCACAGCACATTCTACAGCTACTCAGAGCTCTGCAAAGTGCTGAAGTACTTGTTAGTGGCAAGTGACCTGGTACCAAAATTGTGTGGTTAGCTCCACTTTTTATGAACTGACACTTCCTCTATTTTTAGCTGTTATTAAAGGAAAACAATATGTTAGCAAAACTTGGACAGATTTTTGAAAAGAAAGTTTATTTCTCTGTTTTGTGGATTAGAAACAAGACTAAGTAAATAATTCATTAAATGCTTTATCAGAAGAATTATTTACTTAACTTGAAAATATTCTTAGTAATATAAAAAATACTTGTATTTGAACTTTAAAGCATAGAAATATTTCTCTTACCTAGAGGAACTTTCAAACCTTCATCATCATCAAAATAAGTAAGATCTACAAAAATATAGCTGCTTTCAGCAGTTGCAGACACTCTGCACTGCATTAACCTCAAATTTGTAGTTTAAGGTTAAGGTTTAGAGATAAAAGGGAAGAGGAAGATGGCAGCAGTCCATCCTTGTTTATCTTGTTTAATTTTTGTCCTAGCCCAGACCAATGACTTTTTCTCTCCAAACCACTGTTTCGAAAGGGGAACTTTCATGTTGCATAAGAACCCTCCATATTTGACTTTACCTTAAGTCATTTGGAGAAATACTGCTCTATCAGGATTTTTGCCACTGCCAGCAACAAACCCCCATGCAAAGACGTTATTTTTGCCAAGCTGCAGTCTCTTGCAGAGAGAGGCGACTTCTCATATGCTCGGGTGTGAAACTACACTGCTGTTACCTGATTTTCTACACCATTTCTCTAGCAGTGAGTTAAGCTTGGCACTTCACACTAACCTTTCCTGATGGAACAGCTGAGGCTGTGCTGGCTACCTTCTGTTTCAGAAAGATTAAGGTCTCAGCTTCAGCTGTGATCTGTTTAAACATGTTTTTCCATGTCTTTCACTAACTTGGATTTCTATGGACTCCAAGTGTAGGTCCCTCAGTAACAAGCTGTTAAGCACTGCAGAGCTATAGACGAAAACCAAAGAAAACCATTACCCTCATTAAAGCAGCTGCAGGAGGGGGAAAATCTAACCACTCCAAAATCAAAACCCATACACACTCCATTGCTCATGTTTCTCCACTGCCATAATTTCATTGGCTTCCTACTAAGCAGAGTGACCGCCACGGGAGAAGTGACCTGCCTGTTTGATACTATCAGAGATGAAAGAAGTTTGGGCAAAAATCTTTTAGATCAGATTTTCTATTCTTAAAGAATAAATCTAAAGAACTCCAGTGTCTGCCCTACTGTTTTTCCATGCCACATTAATTATTGCGTGCACATGCAGTAATAGTAACTCAGATAACTCTCTGGGAAGAGGACAGCAAATAAGAGCATCACAGAAAGCTACTGCAGAAGCTGTAGACTTGAGTTTCTCACCAGCTCTCAGTAGAGAAACACTGTTTTGACATTACCTTGCTTTTGTAGATACTTTTAGAAAGGGCACACCAAGTGCAGTGGCCTTCAAACTCTAGGTTCAATGGCACCTTTTTTTTCAGAGCAGCACACAGCAAGGCAGCTGAGCTGCACACTCTCCCCTTAGCTGTGTGGCTAAGCTTCTCAGCATTAAGGAAATGGGAAAAGGGAAAAAAAAAACTCCATGCAAGTTTTCAATAAATGTTACTGAGGTTTTCAGTAGAGTCTGGGGGATGCTCTGGGCGTCTCACATACGGCCCGTGATGTCACGCTGCGGCTGTGACATCAGCACAGCTCTGACACAGGAGCTCTGCCCACACAGCTTGACTCAATATTTAGTTCTGCAGTTTTCCTACTCCTTCAGAAAAAGATAACTGGGACATTATGGTGCCAAGTGTCATTCCAAGCTCAAGCATATGTACCAAACACCTCCTTTTTAGCAATAACTTGCCGACTAACTCGTCAGTGTCTCTACTGTGCTGCTGCATGCAGGAAGGTTTTCAACTAACTGGAAATACACCTACCAAGGCTGGGTAATGATTCTCGTCATAATTAAACACAGTTCTTTCCTTTTCTCGTTTTGAACAGCAATGTGAAGAGAAAATCACCTCAAACTAGCATGACACAGAAATCTAAGCCTCTGCCAGTATGGATATTTAGGATGAATTACTTGGGCCTAGATTTTACCTGGTACTTAAGCCCAACCCCTCATAATGCTCAGCTGGAAGCATGCAGAATCAACCCCTTCCATTTAGGTCAGAACTTTTCCACATGCCCACAAAAATACAAGTGAAAATAATCACCCAAATTTTGCTAATTCACATAATCCCTTTCTCAAGGGAAAACGTGCTTGTCTGCAACTGACTGGGGGAAAGCCCAAGGCAGCACAGAATAAAACAATGGATTGAGTCTCCAGTCAGTGCTGTCTAATGAAAAATCTTGAGGGTATAGCAATATGTGCAGCATTTATCTGTGGGAGTGTTGTTCTCTCCTGAACTAGGGTATGAGCACCCAGCTCAGGTAAGCAGCAGTGACCCAGTTACCTGCAGACTCCCTGTGCTGTACTCTCTGCTCCCTCAGCTACAGGGATCACACAGTAACATCAAACCAGGCAGTGAAGCTTGAATCCAGGTCTGCAGCAGGCCAGCAGCATCCACTTACACTCAGCAGACACACTCTGAAGCACAGAAGACTGGCAGCAAATAAAATCTCCCTCGGCTGAGGTCTTGCCTATAGCACAGAATGCAACTAGAGTGAGTCTGGGCCAACCCACTGCAAACCTAATCCAAGAAATTAAATTTAACAAATTCACCCAGTGAGTCCAGGGGAAGATGAGGACAGGCTTCAGCCCAGGCCAGCAACACAAGCACAAATGCAGGAAGCCCAGCAGGTTGCACATCCTGTTCCACAGCACCACCAGGGCTATTCTTAGCTGCAGGAGCTGGTGCAGGAGGGAAACACTGGGAAGCCGACCAATGCTGTAACTAGAAACAGAACTTGGGTGATGGGGGCTGGGGATTGCCATTTGGTCTCAGCAATACTTTAATGTTTGTGTTGATTGTCACAAAACAAACAACCAAAACAACCAAAACACAAAACTAAAACAAACACAAAACCAAAACAAACAAGTGATAAACCAAACCGCCAATATATATAAATGCTAGCCAAAGTTTCAGTGGCAAGGCTTTCATGCCAGGTTAGGGATGCTAGCACAGACCAGCCTGAGAAGGTGCCTGCTGAAAGTGCTCGTCCATGTCTTTTGAGACACTAATCCCACCCTTCTCCCGTGGCATTATCTCCTCCAGTGGAAAAGCAGCAAAGAGTTGTTCTGGGAGCTGAATCTCGTCCTTGTGGTCAGGCAACTATCTGGGGTAGGAGGTGTAGGAATAACATGGAGGAAGGTACATGTAACAAAAGTAAACTACACAGACCTGAAGCTTCCCTTCCTGCTAATTTAGAATTCCCACACCAGCATGTCTCAAAAACGATGTTCATAGTAAGCTCAAATCACATCTTTTCATGAAGAGGTAGAAGCAGCTTTAGAAAATGGCAGAACTCAAGCTCACATGCAGTGCTTACAGCACGACCAAATATACCCTCCTGCACATATAACTAATAATGTGGAATCACTTTTCCCTCTTGAAGCAGAAAAAGGAGCTGCTGAAGGGCTCCAAAATGAACTCATCACTGCAAGTTTATTAACAGCTCAAGGCAGGCATTGGTCACCATCCTGCCCTCCTCAGTACTAGTGCTGGCAGCTGCAGTCCGTCCTTTTCTCCCAAAAAACTGTGCAAACTGCAGTGTTTCTGAATTGAAACGAATGAAGCTGAAAAGCACCAAAGGCATCTTCTGCTCTAAAGCAGCTTTCTTCCAAAGACATTGAAAGAACAGTATAGAGTCCTATAAGGAAGCCTACCTTATTGACCTTATGTCAGATTTAACCAGGGCAAATTAACAGGTCAAGAAGATTTTATTCTTTTCAAAAGCTGTTTTCCTTTGAGATAAAAAAAAATGTCTTTTGCATAATTAACTCTTCATGATACTAGAACTGAGCAACTGTTCTTTTAATTGCACCTGGAACCCAGTCAGTTGGAGGTCAGGATTTTAAAACCCATTTCCTAACCTCCACCTCCTCTATTTGTGCTCTTTTCATCTCCTTTTGATGTTCTGGGAGATGGTGAATGTGTATTTCTACTAGGTAGATTTCTTCCTGGGAGCTGATCTGAAAAAGAAATCCCAACTAAATGTATTTGATAGTCAGGAGCTCCATTTATTTTCTCAGCACTTTAATACTTAAAAACAAAACAAAAAAAAAAGGAAAAAAATATTCTTTATTTTTAAAGAAGGCAAAAAGAAATATCATCAATGAACAAGCTATGCCAATTATATTTTAACATTGTTCAGAAACAGGATCCAGGACATGAAAAAAAAAGAAGCCAAATTAATCCCATGTGCTTTTTGGAGACATACAGATGAAAGATATTTTTCAGCTTTGTGGTTTTGCTTTTCAACTAGTTAGACAACATGGTGAGTGCAAAATATAAATGTGAGCCTGCTAAAACATGGTGCTGTACCTCACACGCAGCTAACCACACAAAGCAAAGGTCACAAGGAATAATCAGACCTTCTGTTATCAGCAAAGCTACGTTTGATTTGGAAAATTGTCAACTCTGGCTTTAGCTCAGGCAAATGGAGCATCCACCTCGTTCCGTCTAGCAGAGAAAGGAAAAGCCAAAGATACTGTGGACCTGAACCACTTAAATGCATACCTAAAAAGGGTGTAACTGATGCTATGCTATGGAACTAAAATAGTCAGAGCATATTTATATGCTTTTAAATATAGTTAGCAGTATTTCCCATTCCCTCCATGTGGAACTCAGAACATCTAGTTACAAAATTCACCCCCTCCATCCCCCCTGGTCTCTCCATAGCTGAAGAGATTAGAAAGTGCAGTCAAAGCAGGGGGCAGGGGAAGGAAAACAGCAAGAATCTTTATTGTTCCTCCCCAAACTCCATCAGCCAGTGTTTAATAAATTCAGATGGCCTGATTTCAGAAGCTAACAGCAACGCCAGTTTAGCTAAACTTGTTAACAAATCTTAGGACACTCAGTGGGCTTTTTTCCCTTTCTTTTTAGAGAATGGGGAAAAGGAATAAATCCTGGAATTATACTGACAGTATTTCTGCAACAAATTTAGACACATAGCAGTCCTGATTTTAATACATCCATAAAATCTAGGTACTTTTTTCTTTAAAAGCCAGGCTAACACTAGCAGAAGCTTTGGACTCACTCCTACAAGTAATTCCTGGCGTGCAAGTAAGTACTCGTCAGCCCAATGAAACTATTTAAGAATACAGAAATTTTCAGGACTGAGTCCTTGCCATGACTTTTGGGGAGTCACAAGTTGGGGCTGGTTCTTTTACATAACTCTGGGTATGTCCGTACCGCACCACTGCGATGTGGCAACTACAGATATTACCAAAGCCCACACTGGGTGTTGAAAGCAATTGAGCTACAATTACTAGGAGTTCCACAGAAACAATTTACCCTGCTAAAAAGGAAGACTGATGGTACTGTGGCTAGCTCATTGAGTGTCTGAATTAGTTCTGCACTGCACCTTAGGTGCAGATATAATCTAGGAAGTGATTCTAAAATAGCATGTTCCTGGATGAGACATGTAGCAAGGGGAAAACATTTCATCCACTGATGTTTGGTACATCTCTGACATATGTAATCAGAAGCCTAAACAATCTAGACACTGAAGTACAAACTTATTTTTCCTTAAAATCAGTGTTCCATAATTGTTTTTATTTTAAAAATTCAGGAATGTGATACACAATACAATTAGCTCCCCACCACTGCAGTGTTCACTTACATGAGATTCACTAGTTTCATGCTTTGTGGAAAAAAAAATAAAATAGAGAAACTATGCAGTGCTTTTGAATGCTCTCAGTATTCTTAAACTGTGATCTTCAGAACAAATCAAGTCTGTATAACTCCAGACAGATCAAGTTAAAAAAAAAAATCAAGCTATTTCACAAGCTAGCAAGCTACAGTCGGGGCTGCTACAGTCAGAAGGGAGAAATTGTTTTCCTGCTGCTGCACAGCCACCACCTTGACCTCACTCTGTGCTTTCAGGGAGTTTACCATCAAGGCTAAGGAGACTAGAGGGCCCTGGTAACACCAGCTGGTGCTGCACGTGCAACAGGGCACATGACAGAGAGGCCACACAACTCCCCTTCCTGCCCCCATCATCACCACCATCATCACTGTCACCTCTGCATCCTGTCCTGATACTTAAAATAACAAGGGGGAGAGCTTTTTGTCATTTTAGCTAGCCATTGCCTGCAATGGACACAGAAATAGAAAAATATGACTTCTGGTACAGAAAAAAAAAATTAAATAGTTTAGAACGGAATTAGTGACTACAACTCCCTCTATTCAGATGCATTTACTGAGACTATTAACCAATGATGGTAAGTGTTATGACTTACCAGTTGCCCTCTTTTTATTAGGAGCAACAGAAGAGAAGGGAATCAGACTTCTCAGTGCTACCATGGTTTGATTTGCTGGTATTTTTTAAAATAAACTAAAGAACAGTAGTTCTATGGTGCATTAGTGATATACGGCAGAACCTCAACAGTTCGTACTAATGACTGAGATGAATTTTAAACTAGTGATGAAAATAATTAGTGAAAGTTTACCATAGAAAGCAAGGATACACATTTAAAAAAAAAATAGTACTTTGTTCATTTCAAAATTTACTTGGTTAATACTCTGTAGTATAGTAGCAGTGGTAGCATACTCGGCAAACGTAGTCTCGTACAAGATCTCATTTAACAGTCAACTCTAGATCATATACAGGTAACAGAAAAAAGAGTTAAGATAATTCAGAAAAAACAAAAACATATATAAATACTATATTAACACATTTAAGTTAGTTTATGAGACTATACAACAAGCATAAACACAGAAAAAGGTGAGCAATGCTGGTGGCTGCGAAGCACCAACATCCCAAGCCAGCACAAAGCCGAGCCCACCGATCCACAGCCCACAGCTTCCTGCAGATGCATCCGAGCAGCCAAGGGGCAAACCCCCGGCAGTGCTGTGCAATGCAGCCTGTGATGGGCTCCCTGGAAGCAGAGCCAGCACCTCCACCTTCCCTGTGCTCTGGCACACGGCGCTTGGCCAGAGCGTGGCGGGAGACAGGGGCTGGTCTCGGCTCCGCAGAGCGCGCGGTTAATGCACAACGCTGGGAATCCACCCACGGATAATCGAGAGTTGACTGCAATGCTCTGCTGAGAGCTTGGGTAAGACCACTGACAGGACTTGGGCCAATCCAGGTCCGATGAGCAGCAGGACTATTTTTTGTACTATTTAGGAGCAATTATGATGCAAGACACAAATTATAAATGCAAACTAGGGAGGTGTTCTGCATCTGGAGGCACAGCTACATTCCCTTCACTAACAAAACATTCTTTTTTTAAAAAATCTATATTTAAATACTGTTATAAACCTGAAAACCACAGCATCAAAGAATTTTGTAAGGCCAAAACTATCCTCAGTTCCCTCTGGTTGTGCCTAGGTATTGCAATACATTTGTAGAAGTAGTAAATGCCAGGTAATCTAGCATCTTATCCTCTTTCCAGTGCCTTCCAGTAACAGATCTCAGAGCTCTTCACACAATAGTTAAGCCTCACAACACCCCTGTGAGGTAGGTATTATCCCCATTTGAAGACAGGGAAACTGAGGCAAAGTGTTTATCACATCCAGAGTCATAGAGCAAAGAATGGAAGATCTGAGTTGTTTTCCAGTTTTGCACACAGGAGCAATCCACTAATCACAAGACATTAGTTCCCATACATAATGTGAAAGTGGATCAAAAGGGCCAGGGTTTTAGATTAGATTTCTTGTATGTTTTATCTTTCAACTCTCACCTCGTCTCTGCCAAATTCACAGAGTCCACAGAGCAGTTTCCTTTCCTAAGGTGTAAGTTTGCAGCGCACTGTAACAGCTTCTTTAGAGCCAGTTTTCAATTAACTGAGTCAAGATTTTAAACCATAGATTCAGATACTGAGTAAGTGAAATTATGTGATACATAAACATCTCAAAGTGTGAAGCACAGTGAATGAAATCTTACTCCTTGCACCACTTCCTCAAAAGTCAGTGGAGGGCTCCTGAGGACACGGTGGGGGACCAGGACTGAAGTCACTGCAAGTGTTTACAGACACACTCGGCTAGAAGCAAAATGCACCATCACGTTACGTGTTGGGGAGCTGCTGTCTGTGCTTGGAAGCAGGAGTTACACTGTCCATGCTTGGCAGCCCCTCCCCAACAGAGCATTTATAGACACAACTAATTATTTTGTCTTAATAAACTCAGCATCAGCTAAATATTTATTCATAGCACTGTTGAGTCACGGGTTCTTTAAACCTCAAAGACTTTCATGACCAGACACAACTTGGAAGTAACGGAAAACAGTAGCAAATCCATAAAATGTAAAAGTCTGTGTTACTTTATCCACCACCCTCATGTCTTGATCACAGAGCAGTATACAGTAGCCTGAACTGCCATTCTGACAGAAAAAAAACTCTTTCACATCTGTTGTTTTCAATTACCTTGCTACCTTACCAGAAGAAGAGGGGAAAATTTCTGACAATCACATGATGTTGTCTTTAAATTATGCTGTGCGATAAATTCCTTAGAAAAGCCTTACATTTTTTATTATTATTGATAAGCTTTAAGAAGAATATGTGAAACTGCAAAATGGTTTCCAGTTTTTAGTAGTTATATCTTTAAAAATGTTCTATGAGCTTTGGTTTTCTTAGGGCTTCTAAATAAACAATATATTAAGATATCTACAAATCAAATATTAAAGGAAAAAGTAGGTCCAAGAAATCTGTAACACAAATTGAATTCCTACATGCTTATTTCTCAAATACCTTTTCACTGGAAAAAAAGTATCTTAATTTGAAGCACAGCAAAAAGTGTCTGCTGAAATGTTGAAACTGGTTTTCTCAAGTGTTACAGCATGGGTGCACTTTCCGTCTGTCTCAGTCAAACAAAGTCAACACAAACACATTGTATCATGACAGTGACATTATATTCTTTAAAACAAGCATTCTATATTTAGCAATATGACAAGAACAAGGACTTCAGCAATTACACTATTTGGCAAAATTGCATCTCAAACATCTGTCTCTTCCTCTTGCAACACAGCTGTTGACAAAGTCTCCACAACTCAGGTAGCACCTTTCAGGGAGTTACAAAGACGACTCAAACTGCTCGTTTTGATCGGTGTTTGCCTCCAGCTTCACTGAAGGGATGCTCTCTGACTTAGTCCTCCTCGTTTTTGGAAACTCGATGACAACTTCTGAACAAGAAATACTAAGTGACGAGGATTTTTCTGTCTTCTTTGCGGTACAATCTTCTCTTGTTCCACAGCACTGCTTCAAAGCACACTGAGTCCTGCAAGGCAACTCGCATTTCCCTCTCCCTGACTCAGAGCCAACGCTGGCAAACTCGGGCTGAATGGTAGTTGCATGAATCCCTTCGTCGTGAAAGATCTCTTTGATGCGCTTGGCCACCATCATGTACGTGGAAGGGTCAGGACACTTGATGTGAGCAGTGCCAATGATCCTACTGCCTGCTAGCTGCCAAATGTGTAATTCATGGATCGCTTCGACTCCTTCCAGGGTACGTAACTTTGAGTTCAAAGAATGGACGTCTATTTGTTTGGGAACAGTCTGCAGAAGGATGAGGGCTGACTCCCTAAGTAACGGGTAAGTTGTGTAAAGGAGTATACAGACCATAATCAAACAGAGGACAGGATCTAAATACAACAACCAGCAAGGACCAGCCACTGTAACACTCCCTTGCTCGGACTTGTTAGCTCTGCCAAGTGCTTGGGATAAAGTAGCGTTTTCCATGCAATGATTATTGACACATGGATTAAAGCAAGGCCCATCTTCAGGGCATGGATTCCACAAGCCATAAAAGAGCAAGGCATTCACTACCACAATTACTGAACCTAAGGCATCTCCAAAAACATGCAGAAAAACTCCACGCATGTTAAGTTGTGCACTAGAGTCTTCTTCAACTTCCTCTTCATCCAGAGGATAATGGCCAGCATTCCCATTCACTTGTAGGTCACTCATGTCATCTTTCGTATCACCTGAGAAGAAAACAATAAAACAATTAGGCATGAGCTATAATACAACATGTTACTGTAATTCCTTATAAAATTATATCCAACAGTAAGCATGGCACACTGAGTATGAAGCCAAAAAGCAACTCAACCCACACACTTAGCAACATCTTCTCTGGCTGAGGAAAATTCACTTTTCCCAATAAGTGATCTAAATAATCTAGAAGGCAACTGTTTCTACATGGAGATTAAAGATGAAGAGTGGCAAAGAATGAAGATGACCACGTTTTAACTTACTCTGCTGAAAAACTACTTTCACCTTTTCCAGCTGTTTAACTATTTGCTTTATTCACTGCTTGTTTCTTAAACAAAATGCAGAACTACAGAGGATATGTAAAAAAGCTGGTTTAAGTAGCTCAGTTAGTTACATTTGTTCCTTCTCTTGAAACACCGATAGACTGATCACATTGTTAAAATCTCTCTTTAACCATAGGACTGCATTGCTATTTAGTATTAAAATTTGAAGCTAGAAGCTCAAACACTGTATGAATACAGCTGTCTAGTAGCTTCTTTTCAAGTTTATCAATGCCTTTTCAAGAGGCTTCTGAATTCAAGGAAAAGGAAGTTCTTCCAAGATGGTGCATGGAGTTAGCAGGACCATGAGATACAATCAGCTGAAATTTTAGGTCTAAAAAGCAGAATTTACCAGCAGAATTGACTATACGGCAGTGTAACTGTGTAACTTATCATTGAAACTCTCTGAGGATATGAACTACTGTTATTTATATTTCAGAATAAATAAATAAGAGTAAAATTACATTTTTTATGCAAGTGACAAATAGCTGTTGAGTGACACACAGCTTCTGATGTCCAAAGTCATATGTCATGGACTGTGCATAAGTTAACATTTTAGTGCGCTCCTCTGTCACAACTGTCTGCAATATTTACCACTCCAACACACCTAACCAGCTACACAGGAATAAATACACACATCATTACAAAGAGGAATCCTTTCTGTAAGAAAATCATCTTCCAGTGTTCAAATTGTAGAGAATTGTACACGGTTAACCTCTGCTTTTCTTTAGAAGTTCTTCTTTGGATACTTCCAGTGCTAAAGAAATGCAACAGGCACTGGCCCCTGGCCCAACAAAATGAAACAAGGAGCTCTTATTGCTTCTGAGGTTATTGAGTTCAGACCTTTGTAAACATTAACACACTAATAAGACGTGCAGCTTCTGGCATTCTGCCCTTATGGCTGCAATTCTGCAACTGCAGAGTGTGCACGAGTCCTCTCCTCTCTGAAGAAGGAGTGGGCTCCTACCAAGTCTGAGTTCCAAGCCCCAGCTCATTACCTCATCCAGTACACTTCTGCCCTGAAGCTTCAGCTACATTTTCCACACTACCTCTAGGAGTTATGGAACATGGGACCTGTAACTTTCCAGAGAAGTACAAACATTAGAGGGAAATATGTCAGGTTACAGAGTTCAGACCTCAAGGTCCATGATGACAGCAAGGAAAGAGGAATGCTCACTCTACTTTGTACCAATTACAAATTAAAATGGAGAATCTGAAATAATGGAGAACTGAAAAGTCAGTACAGCTATCTATAAGAGTGAGTAACAGGAAACAGAATTTCCAGAAAGCTCTTGAATTTTTTTTAATGGCAAATGGTTCAAATATGCCCATTTGAAATGTGTTCATTGAAATGTACCAATAAACTGATTATTTTACATAAAGTGCATGCACAGAAATGCCTGTGAAGGACTAGCCCTTAAGGCTATGCTCACTTTTCACTTCCACCTTAGGAAATCAGGACTACCCTACTCTGCGATTTCTAATGAAGGCACAAGACCAGCTTTGTCTTCATCTCTACATCTTACGTCTTCTCCCAAGCCTCCAATCACCTTTACTTGTAACTTTTCCATAGGCAAACTATGAATAGCTCCATCCATTACATAATCATGACAGGGCACAGAAGGAAATACAAACTTATTTCAAAGTTTCACTGTGACCAAAATTATGCCTTATTACCACCTAAATATCCACAACAAATTATTTGTTGTTGCCAGAAGCACATCCATGAGACATTCCAGACAAGTTAGCTCACAACAATATACATTTTAATCCATGCTATAACCTTTCGGTCTAACTAGTCCAAAACTTGGCTAAAAGCCCAACTTTTCATCATTAAAGAATAATTCCCAAGCCAAGAGATGTATGAGATCAAGGGTTAAGAGAATTTTACATTGTTTGAAACTAATTATTAGGATACCTTTGTTGGAATTAAACCAGCAGTAGGAGTTTATTACATGGTCTTATTACAAGAAAATGCTTATTACATAGAAAATATCTTCAATGGTGTAGTGTATTCAGAGGAACTTTCCTATCCTTCTGAAAAATCTATCAAAGTCAACATGGAGTACTAGAAGCAGAAACTAAGTTTCTCAAAAGTGTATTGGAACCTCTGACCACAGAAAACCTGAAACTGTAGCGAAGTTCACTCCGATCAATTAAAGCTCCCTTTAAGCTACAACAATGGTCTGATGACATCACCCTGAAACTGATGGAGAGAAATTGGTTCCAAAGCCTGAAGTCCATTCCTTCTGGTGACAAGGATGTCCTAGGAACAGAGAAGTGGCAATCACACGCACCTTTCACTTCAACACTTGTACACAATACTTGGCTTCGAACAAGCAGCTTCAAAATGAACTATCCCTGCTTCTGGATCCATTAAAAAATAACCCAAAAATTCCTACCCACGAAACTGTTTAACCACAACTGGGCAGGGAAGATTTTAACGTATGTCTGTGTGCAGGTGAGTGGGAAAGCACATGCTTTAGAAAGCAAAAGAAAAAAATATTCCAAGACACCACACATGTGCCCTGACACCAGCATGGTGCCACATTGCGGCTTCCACAGTTCCGACTGGCAATTTCCAAGACTTCTTCCTATTAATACCGATACCATGAAGAAGCACAACGTTATTGTAGTGGAACAGACATCAAAATGTTTGGTTTAGATGAAGAGTAGCTTCCGAGGTAGCTGATAATTGACCCAATGGAGCAAACCAGCTGCCGGGACCGAGGCGCTGAGCCGTGCTCCATTTGATGTGCAGCCAGTTCGGACGGCATTAGGAGAGCGTCTTGTGACAGCTCGTGTCGCTAGGCAAGAAACGCTTGTCATGTGCCTTCCCTTGCAGAACCAACTTTTTTCCCAGGGCAAACTGCTTTATCCTAAGACTCTTTTACACTCTTGCTTGTCTGCAAGACAAACATGCAGCTTAGAGCATACGAAGGAAAGGCGTGAGGAAAAGGTGCGACAGCCATGTGCCCAAAGAGCTGCTAAGAAAGTTTCTCGCCTCTTTCCCAGGAGTGGGGACAGATGGTCCTCACAGAGCCCTGACAGACCCCGCTGACCAGGTGGAACCAGCACGGCCACGGTCCTACTCGGGGAAAGGATCCCTCCCGCTTTTCTACGCGTGGATGGGGCAGCGGCGCTTGCCCGCGGGGCTTACCCAGCTTCTCCTGGCCGACTCCGTTGGAGCTGCTGCAGTTCTCCACCAAGGTGCTGGTCTCCTCGCGGTGCAGCGCAGCCTCCCCGTCCCCGGGCGGCTGCTCGGCCTTGGGGCCGCCGCGGGAGTGCTGCTGCCGGCCGCCGTGCGAGTGCCCGTGGCCGTGGGCGTGCCCGTGGCCCCCGACGCCGTGGTGGTTGAAGAGGCAGAGCCCCAGAAGGTTGATGATGAGCCCCGCCACCCCCACAGCGATGACCACCAGCGGCTGCTGGATCTCGTGGGGCTCCGTGAAGCGCTCGATGGCCTCCAGCAGGATGGTGAAGCAGAGGGCGGTGAGGAACACGGCGTTGACGAGGGCGCCCATCACCTCGGCCCGCACCCACCCGAACGTGTTCTTCTTGGTGGCGCGGGTGCGCTGGGCGAAGCGCACGGCCACCAGCGCCACGACCAGGGCCATCACGTCGGAGAGCATGTGGAAGGAGTCGGAGAGCA
>VXBB01019261.1:493683-505360 GCA_013399915.1 Illadopsis cleaveri
GGGCGCTGTGACGTCACGCGCCCTGAGCGGGGATTTCGGGTGGGATTTGTGCTTTTTGTGTGACTTTTTGCGAGGGGTTTTCGGCTTAATTCTTTTCCTGTTCGTGACACTGAGGGCAGTAAGATAAGTGCGAACGCGATCAATAGTAACTGATGAGCGGCTAAAAATTTAGAAGGGAAGAAGGAAGAAGTTTTGCTTGGTGCTTTGAAAGGCTGTGTAATATAATATAATAACACTTCAATAAAATAATTATATAATTGCTATAATAAATACTAGTTATTAAAATTTATGATAATTGTTTTATAATAATAAAGCAGAAAATATGTAAATGCTTAAAGATCAGTCCCTGGACACTGATTGGTTTGTTATGCTTGTACATAGGAAAGGGAAAGCAAGTGTTTTGAGGCATCCAGAAAAATCACAGAAGCATAACCACAAAATTAAAAAAAAAAAAATCGCTAAAGTGACAAAAAGGCAGAGCTGAATTCTTGCTTTGCCCACTGTGTTCCAGGGAACCAACAGACACAGCAGCAAGAGAATAAGTGAAAGAATATTCCACGAGCAGAACACGGAGAGGAGACAGCGGCCCTGGCTCTTTGCAGCTATAGAGGTGTAACTGTGTGTGGACCCTGAGAGGCAGGAACAGAACTGGTGCCCTGATAAGGAAGACCTAGCCATAATGCAAAATGTTGTTCCTATACTTGGAGATTTCAAAGGGATTGTGATTCAGGGTCTGTGCAAAGGTTCCTAACTTCATTTTGGCAGCACCCCCATGAGCCCACACCTGGATACCACACTGTTATCCATGTGTGCCATCCCCTCACCTTTGCTTAACCTTCCTTACGTGGCAGAGCTCGCTTGGGCACCACAGGCACTGTTGTGCTGACCTGTGACCTGAACCCTGTTTTCTGTAAGAGTATCTTTGTGTCAAAATCCAGGTGTGCTACGCGCTGGACGTAGCGGTAGCAGCCCACACAGAGTTCTTTAATGACCATTGTAAAGAGAGTCAGCAATTAGATTCCTATAACGTTCTCCTCACCTGCCTGGCTTCCTGTATGCCTAACATCACTTACTAAGAAGTAAATAACCAGGAAGCTGAACAGCAATTACCTGGAGACAGAACATGCCCATTTTGTGCCATCTTCACTCCCACACAATGCCATTAGTTAACAAGGAAGGATTGCCCAAATTTAGGAAATATGGGTCAAAGAAACTGGTACAGCTCAAACCTCTTTTAATTCCTGCAGATGAAGTGGGTCATCATTTTACAGGGATTGCTGTTAATCCAATGGAATTTAGCTAGGAAGGAAGGGAGGACAACAAGTTTGGTGTCTCTCATTGGCTCAGGTTCAGGAATTAGTGAAACTGGGTTTTAGTTGATTGCCACTGGGGTGTCATCATAGTTTTCTTGATTAAAAGTACTCAGTCCTCTCCTGGGAGAAATAAACAGGATATCAATATCAGTAGAACCCTGATGAATAAAACTTCATTATAAATTGTGCCAAGAGCTTTGTCTGATTTAAGGAGGGAAGTTGGGCCTTTTGGGGCTTCCTTCTTGGCATGCAAATGATGTCCAGATCAATTTGTGATCCTTCTAACATCTCTTTACCGTGAGACCTCCTGATCTGCTCAAGGATACCCACACCACTGATCAGTGTGCTGCAGCCTTCCCTTTACAGGATCTTGTTGATCCTTAGCCATGTTCAGGGACAGCTTTTTGTCCTGCTATACCAGGCTGGATGCTGAATTCCATTTGGGGCCAAAAGCCACAAGGCATGGACTATATACCCCAGAAGAATGGGAGGGCGTGCTTTCTTCCCAGGCAGGAAAGAAAAATGGTTCCTGAGGCCTTCCACTGCTCCCTGATGAACAGGGCTGGGCAGGTAGTTTTGACCCAGCCACTGTTGTCTTTCCATGGGCTTCAAACACAGGGACTTTGATGAATGATCCCCTGTGGCAGCCCAGTCCCGCTGCTGGACGTGCCTGGCACAGACCAGCAGCTAGACCACACAGGAGTTCACACTGCTACCTCTTCCCCACATTCTTTCTTGTAAACTGGTGGGCTGTGTGCTACTGTTTCCAGGCTTTTCTATTGTATTACCATACACCAGCAGCCAAGAGGAACAGGGATAGTTCCTAAACTTAGGGCTGTCCATCTGGCAACATCATCAATTTTAAGATTAATGGGAAAGTGACTGATACAGGTACCTAATGAAACCATAAATGGTGTTTTAGAGGAGACACAATGTTCCTGCTTATGCTTTTAGGGAGAATACTTTGTCTTCAGAGGAGGGAGGACTCTGGATTTTTTGTTGGTTTTTTTTTNTGTTCATGGCTCAAAGAATTCTTTCTCAGCTCAGCTTCCGGCCCACAGATGTGGAAGGACCCATCTAAACTCTGTTTACTTACCATAAATGCTCCGTGTTCCGAGGGGAGAAGTAGCTGTGGATGTCTGGCACACAGCTCCCTCCTCCTCAGAGGCAGGTGGCAAGTCTGAACAGAGAGCTGCTGCTTGTCACCTGTCCTGCAGCAAAACGTTTTGTACCGGCTCCTGCTGGGCTCTCCTGAGCCAGCCCAGCGCTGTCTGAAGAACAGGACTTTGGCTGGGAGTTCTGCTATTACTCAGCATGTTTGCTCAGTAAATAAAGTCACGGCTTTTTGCCTTTGAATTTCTGTGCAGGGCTGCGAGTGGAGAGATCTCCACGACAGAGAGCTCTTCACCACTCTGTGCCTTTCCACTTGAAAAAGGTGAAACCCTGCCTATAAACCTCTGCTGCAGTCACATATTACAAAACACCCTGCCTCCTTCTGAACACCTAAGTCTTCCCCTTTCTGTGCAGTCATCAGACCTGTCGGCTTTTAATCAGGGCTTGTGGGACTGTGGCAAATATGACTCCATCTGTCTGTTCCACTTCAAGGCTGTCAGTGTTCATTTTAGGCTGTGTTTCTCGCAGGCAGTGTCTCTCTCTCTGGTAGCTGTCCTTACAAGGTTTCTTCAAATTAGATGCAGTCGGCAACACCAAAGCCAACAGAAGCATTCACTGTCCAGTTACCTGCATAAAAAAGGTTGTTCCTTGTAATGAAAAACAGCAAAAATGAAAAGTGAGTATTACTATTCACTCTAGGTTGGATTCACTGTTATGCACTGATTCAGGAAAGAAGCTTTATCAAGGAAAGGACTTAGATGTATTTGCAGTTAATGAAAAGGCCTTCTTTGAACAGAAGCAAGTTCAGCATGTGCTTACATGCTTTTGTTTGTGGCAAGTTGAGAAAGACTACAGCAGTATTTGGCACTGAGATAGGAAATGAAGGACACCTTGCTCTCTAAAGAGATTTCTTCTTCTACCTCGTTACTGTGCCTGTGAAATCTGGGCTCTTTGGAAGTCAGTGGCATAAGTCCAGGCAAGTTGAGGGGATCAGTATATCATCCACTATACTTCTTCTGAACCTTGCAAAGCAGATTAAAAACCCATTTTTTCCCCTTCCAAAACATTTTCTCCCTAATGAAGAAACAGCTGATTTTAAAAATATGCCTCTCTTATGTCCAGTTTTGGTCTTTCCTTTATTTTGCATTTTTACTTTCAAGCTGTTCATTTGATTCAATGGCATTCAGTGTCCTGTAACTGCTCCAGAACTTTGGGCACAATTAGCTGTATGGCCAATCTGTAATTGTTTCTAATGAACAGGCATGCCCTTTTTGGTGGACTAAAGAACGTTTCCTAACTGCTTTGATTACCAATTTATCTGCTTATGATACAAATAATATTTTTCTTAAAATCCACAAGTAGGCAGGCAAAATAGTTGCTCTAATCAGCTGTGAAATTAATACTGATAAGGTATTAGTTAGAGCTAATGCCTTATTCGGCTAGTGCTTGAGTAGATCCAACTAGAAAAATCACCACCATATTAATCATTAAAGGAAAAAAGGCTGGAAAACTTCTGGTGTTACTCACTTTTGCACACAGTGTGGCTCTCTGGTGGAAAGAGTAACAATGATTCAACAGGAATGGGAAAATTCTGTAAATATGGAATTCTGGAATGAAAAAATGTCTTTCCATCTGATTGGTTTGTAACATTTTTAATTATTACCAAAATAGATTATTATCTTTCATATGGAATTTTTAATAATCATACTGTTAAGCTCTACCTTTTATTATCTTTAGAAAGAACATGAGAACAAGCCAATTGTCTTGGAGCCATGGTAATGAGTATCAACAAATCAGTGGGTAATTGCTGGGGACAGACACTGAGATATGTGCTAATCACTATGGTGTCTGCTACACCTGATATTTACAGTATCAGCCCCTTTCAGACAGCTCACAGTACTTTCTGGTGCCTGAGCTGATTGATAGGGGGCAGGGATTTCCTCACAGTAGGATGCTGGATTTCATTGGTTAAGGATGTCTAGATGGTCTCTTGTTGGAAGAAGATCACTCAGGTCCTTTGAGGTAAGTCCCTACAGGAACAGTTAATACTGTAGGAACTCATAAACATGCATGTACTGGTATTGGAAAAGGCAGTTCAAAACTAGTCCAACAAGTGCAGCTCTGAGTTGTGGGAGGCTGCAGAGCACTTCCATGTAGTGCTGCTCAGAAGCAATGCCCTTTGGTGGCACATTTTGCCCTGAAGAATGGAGCTGTGCTGGTTTATCTCCATGTCTCCTGGGAGCTCAGGGACATCAAGGACACACTGTGCAAAGACCTCAGTCCCAGAGACTGAGCTAGGCTGTGTAAGAACATGGTACCAGAAGAGGAAGATCCCCAGGCAGATTGGAAAGGAAGCCTTCCCCCTGGCTGTGTGTATGCAGAGTTTACAGGCTGCTTCCTGGAACAGCCATGAGCACAGGATACGGCACATCCTATCATTCCAGCCGTGAGGGCAGGCCTGCCTGCGGCATGGCAAAGAGCCTGGTGGCACAGGATGTGCAGGGCATGCTCGGGCTCTGTGCAGCACACCTCGACAGGCTCCTGCTCTGACCTGGCGCCAGCAGGTCTGATCCGGAGGGCAGCCTCAGGCTCACCTTCTCTGGCAGCCCAGGTACTCCTGGTGTTTCCAGCCAGCTCACCTACCCACACGCTGCTCCTGCTGCCACAACATATACCAAGCAAGAGCTGCAGCCTTCTGTCCTGGCACAAAGTATGTGAAGTCATTCAAGTGGCTGAAGAATAGCATACTCATCATTTTATCATTTATTAGATATTTACTGTGTCAGCTTGAGGTGGATGGATTTGCCCTTATTACACAATAAATACTGATGCTTTGACTTGGAATGTGCTGCAATCCCAACTCCGAGATCTGCTGAACACTGCTGCTTTTCCCAGATACCACATGTGGCCTTCAGATAAGGATGGAGACATGAAGACCTCTTTTTAAGGATCAATTATATTTGATGTTTATCAAATAATATCCCAAGGCAGTAAACACAGATAAACATAAACATATACTTGTTAAATTGTGCTCTGTAGCTGCATCTATTAATTTTCAGAACTGCCTTCTACAGAGGTCATTTTATTCTCAAGCTGGTCCAACTAAAAACTAGTGCCAAAAGGGGCCACTGCAAGTCCATTTCAGAAATTATATTCCCTCTCCCAACCAGGCCTCAGATCTAGCAATTAAGGCATGTGATGAGGGGCATCAGTTTTGCCTACCAGTGCAACCAAAAACCAACTCCTTTTCATCTTCATTGCTTTTCAGCCAGTTCAGCAACCTAATCCTATTTACCTAGGGCAGAAGGATTGCTAGAGCTGATACACAGGACCATGTGATTGGGGCAGGAGAAAGTGTGTGACCATACACTGGCACCCACTAATGCTGGTCATGAAACCACAGCCTCAACTGGACAATAAGGGAGGGATTCATGTTTGGGAATTGGTAGCTGATACACAGCTGGTACACAAACATCTTGTGATCATGAGTCTCCCTTTAGAGTCAGCAGAGATCTAATCAGCTTTGTCACTGGAGTCTGCAACATGGTTTATCTCCTCCTACAGTGCTATGTACTTGATTAGATGAATTCCATCTTTAGAGTGCGCATTTCTGTCCTGCCTGGTGTAAATCGCTTGGAGATTAAGTCAATGAATGGGTAATGAAGTGAGTCCTGCCTCCACCGTTGGTTTTGCCCCCTATAAGACAAGGATTTTCTTTATTCTTACATTAAAGAGCATGAGCTAAGTGAGTTCTTTAACATCACAAAGTGAGTAATGTCAGCAGGAAGAGCAGAATCCAGTGGTCTGTCCTGACAAGACCAATGGTTATACCAATATGCTAGAAATGTGATGTTTAAGGCTGTGTCTCCAAACTAAAATTCACGGGCACAGTGGAGGTGTTGTGATTTAATCGGCCCTGGGCAGTTGACAGTTCCCTCAGAAGCAAACGTAAGGGGTGGCTGCTTTTGGAAAGCAGGTCATTTATGCAGGTGATTAAGCACAGAGGAGCCACACTTGGGGCATGAGTTTTCAAAACACCTTCATTCAAATCTTACAAGCTAATTGTATACAACTTATTATCAATGGCTATTTGCATAGCAAAATAATGACTGTGAACCTTGCATCTTTAAGCTTTATTTATGTTAACCTGCTTTATATCTAGCCAGATGTTTCTGCCTTAATGTTTGGGGAAACAAGGGTTCAGATCAGCATGGGTGGATTAAATGATGTTCTACAGTAGCTGCAGAGCCAATGGAGGGAACCCATTTCTGTCACTGCTAAGATGACAAAGCAGTTATTAAATCTAGTGGCTGTCCCAGGAAGGACTTGTCAGTCAAGTTTCCAAGTAATCTGTTTGTGAAATACGTGCTCCATCTCCCTTATTGACTAACAATGTATATTATCTGGTTAGTTAACTGTGGGGATAAAGGTCTTTTTTCCTGTCATTTGTCAAGCTCTTGTACAAAAAGCTGCAGTTAAACTGTTTATAGCCTTAGGATCCTGAACAGTGCCAACTACAGTTCTAGGAATATGCTTATTCAGTGTTTTATTAGCCACATAAAATAGACAAACTTTGTGCCTTTGCCAATTAAATAAACCAGGGCCTATCTCTTTCTTGGAAATTCTGCTACGGAAAGATATTGTCCTTGTAAAAAGGGACATATATAAATAAACAAAATACGTATTTGGGGACCAGTAACATAGCATGCCAGTGTTGTTGAAGTTCCAGTATATGCATTTTATAGCATTGTAGGGATATAAAATCACCATAGATATTATTGAAACAGTTACAGACACTAACTGTTAAAAATCAATGAATTAGGAGATATTTTTCAAATTGATCTTCAAATCTTCTGTGTTGTTGATAATTATATCCAACACCTTTGTATCTAATCCTAAGTAGGAAAAATGTTTCATGGAGAATGATTCATGGAGACTTGGTTACAGCCCATAAGCACCCAGAAAGTCAGGCAATAGTGTTTGTGTGTTCACATATCCCCAAAGAGCTGCAACAGGCTGGGCTGACACAGTCCTACATGGGAGACAACCATTCCAGTGGATTGCCCTCTAGGACACTGCGTGGGTGAGCAAGGATTTGGGTGTGCATGTGTGGCCATTACTGAGATCTTCTGTATGGCAACATGCAGGCACTGTGTGGGCTGGGAAGTGTTACAGCAGGGAGAGGAGGAGCTGCTTCTTCTCTGTCATTATAATTCATCATATATGATGGATTCCTGACCTTCTCAGTCCTCCTGGCCTCCTTAGTCTCTCTCTGACCTGCTGTAACTGTGTCACACAGCCTGCTTGTGCTGCTTGGGATGGTGACACAGATCCCAGCGTGTGGATGTGCATCCCTGGCAGCCAAATCCCAGTGCTCAGCCTGCCCATGGCAGGGAACAAGCAGTGACAGGAGCCAAGTGCTGTACCCTCTGAGTGACAGGCCCCAGTGGAACCCCAAACTTGGAGGCAGCCCAGTTTCATGTTTCTGTCTTATCTGCTTCAGCCAGCGAGGGAACCCTCTGGGCCAGCAGGATAGCACATGTGCCTGGGGACCCTCCCACCTGCAGCACGGCTACCAGCTCCCCTTCCTCACTCCTGCACAGCTGTTTATCTGGGACAGCTGGAACCTTTCAAGGGCAATGGTCACCTCCAGCTCTTCCTTTCAAGACTGCCTGCACGGCCTCTGAGTGTGCCTGAGTGCCATGATCTGCAAGGTCTCAACACAGCCTTTTGAAGCCACCAAGGTGCAAACTAGCTAATGATTAAACCTGCTTTCTCAGTTTTACTGCTGGAGAAATGCGTCTGTGGCAAAGCACTGAGGAGAGTACAATACTCCTTTCACATCAAAAGAATATGCAGACACCCAAGGTAAATACTGGCCTGCACTGAGAACACTTATTTCTGTGCTGCTATCTATTGACCCTGATGGTTTCAGTGAACTGAGTTCCTGGCCCTCTAAAGAGTTCTCACCACAGTGGTCAAACAAACAATGTAATTTTCTGGGTTTTGTTTGTTTCAGTAAAAAAAACCCCAACAGTGTGACTAAAAAATACAAAGGAAATGGAGCAGACAGACAAGAAGGAACAAAGACAGCAAGAAGGAAAAGAAAATCAAAAGCATGTAATTGGCAGAGTTAGAATTAGTTATTTCTATTCATTCCAAAGTTCTTCCTTCCTTCTGCCAGCTTCATTTGATTGCGGGGCAACAGGGGCAGTTTCTAAGGGTTTCCCTTTAGTTAAAGTGATTTGTTTATAAGGCATATTATTTGTAATAAACATAAGGCTATCACTTTGTAAAAACATTCTTCTTCAGGAAGTAATAAAACACTTTCTCAGTTTAAAATGTGTCCACAAGTGTTTTTGCTGGATGGGTGTTATACTCATGTGGCTTTACTCCACTGAATCATCCCCAGAGAGAATAGAAATAAGGGATGGTGGGGAAAGAGATTTGGAAACAAATAAACACTCTAAATCAAAAGGACAGGGCTTTGTGCACAGCCCAGGCCACAATAGCATCAATGGCTCCCACAGGGCCAGAATCCCTCCTGCATTTACCATCCAAGGACAAAACCTAATAATCTTGCCCTCGCATTTCCTGCTGTAGCAACTTTCCTTGGTAGTTTGCAAACCTCAGTTCATCAGTGTCTGACGCATGGCAGATGTCTCCCAGAGCTGTGGAGCCCCCACACTGTCATTCTTCTGATGTCACTCATGCCTCAAACTTAAAGGTCTTACCAGCAGGGGATGGGGGAAATGCAATTGTCAACAGCTTTTACTACAATAGTTCTTAGTAGGATTTATATTTTGTGAAAAAGGACAGGTTTTCTTAGGAGTTCCCCATCCCTTGCAGATGCTCTAAGGGAAATGAAAGAAAATTTACAGAAAATCTTGAGGGCAGGTTCTGAAATTATTGCTCAAAGACTGATCATTAGGAGCTGTGGCTTTGATATAACTTTAAACCCTGTCTCAGAGATTCTCACATCAGGGACTCCTGCCTAAATTGTGTACTGTCTTCTTGAAATCTATCCAGTAGCAATGGAAAGGTTTCAGGTTGTGGGGAAGCCATCACATTGCTCAGTATCTCAGGCCTGCAGTCTGGCTATCCCCTGGCTGCCAGTGTCTTTCTGGCAAGAGCAGCCCCAATCACTCAGGTCCATGCACTGGAAATGTTTCAAAAGTAGATAAATAAAACATTAATGAGGATCAATATAAGAGAAAATCCAGAAATAATATACTGCAAAGAGATGACCCTAATAAACAGCTGAGGGCCAATGGACTTTTTATTATGATGTTAAGAACAAATTTTTATAAAAAGTTTCTCCATAACTCACAGAGGAAGATGTAATCATGAAATGGGTACTAAATCATAATTCCCAATTATAACACATGCCTTGAAAAGGCAGTTACATGGAAATCCTTTGCTTCCAATGATGCTGAATTAGGGTTAATAATTCTACCACTGCAGGGAAATTACAGTGAAACCCCAAGTACCTGTAAATAAACTACCATTGTTTTAACAACCACTCTCTCTCCCATTACCAAGGGACAATTAGCTTAGACAAAATTTTAAAAATGGAAAGCATATCAAATACAGTCTTTTGATACCTCCTTAGTAATCTATGTGAAATTACCTAAAATTATCCTTCCTCTTTCTTGAAGAAGTAACTACTTCATAAAACACATAAGTGACACTACTCTGAGCAACTTAGATGAGGAAGCAGAGCACTGAGTGCACATACAGACAGGCTCACCCTGTTAGTTCAGAATGAACTTCCTCTCACCAGTTACTGGGTTTAATTTAAGTAATAAAGTTAGAAGGTTGGATGTTGCCACAGAGAGGTTTTCAGTTTACCTTGTGGCCTGTGTTGGTGTATGGAGAGGGACCCAATAGCTGTGCAAGGACAACATATCAGCATGGGGTTGTTTCTTCTAGGTACATGCTTAAAACAGACCAAAAACTCACTGCCATGTTATGCAAGTCCTAAATAGGAATTTCCTTGGAATAACTCCCAGGCTGAGAAATTTCTAGTACATGTATTTATTTAATTCTATATTAAATTATATATTTACATTACATACATGCATCTATTAGATATTATATTTTGTATTTTATTATTTACATGTATATGTTATATATTTACAGAGAAAATATAATATTATGTACTATATATTATGTTCATGCTTATTTCATGCATTTATTATTAATTATTATTTGCCAAGGACAGGAAGGGGCCTCACTGCTAATCGTGGGTCTTAATGATGTTGGGGACGTGTGGTGTAAGGCTGGCTTCATGTTCCATTCACCAGCACTGCTGGGGCTGGAGAAGGATTTACAGCATGGTCAGGAGTCCTCCTGGCATTAAAGAAGCGAACAGCTTCTATTCTTCCAGGCTGAGTCACTAGGGAGTATGAGGGGAAGACGGTCTGTAAATGGGGGAAGACAATCATTTTTCTGTATTTGGTTACTAACTAGGAGAGTAGGAGACAATTCTGTGTTTGCATATACTGAAAGCTGTCCTCACCACTGCAAAGACTCGATTTTATTGGGTGCTTTCCTTGTTGATGCTTCTGATTTTCTGTAAGAGAACAATTGGTGATTCTACTGTAAAATCTCTTAAAAATATTCATTCACAGCCCGATATTGTGGGATACTGGATTAGGACTGCAATTGGCAGCATATTTGGTAGTACATATTTTTATAATAATAAAGATAATAAATCCATGCAAAACATATAGTTTTTCTCCAACTTTGTACCAATTGTTTACATACAGTGTATCTTACCTACTCCTAGCTAGGAAGAGTTAAATAGCATTATTCAGTATGTACAGATCTCGAAGTACTTCCCTACAGCATAGTAATTTCTTCAATCCCACTTTCTAAAGGTGAGGGGTTTGAGGGGGGAGGGAAGTGGCTCTTTTTTGGTTGGTTGGGTTTTTTGTTTTGGGTAGGTTTTATTTGGTTAGTTGGTTTTGGGGGTTTTGTTTGGGAGGTTTTGGGGTTTCTTTGAGAAAGTTGTGAGGTTTCCCAAGCTGAAGATGTGGAGAAACAGCTCGGTAAGGGATGCAGGGGCAGGACCTGCAGACAGGCTTTAGAATCAATTTCCATTTCTGACAGTGAGTCTTGCATGCAACTGAGGCAATGCAAATGTGGCAGGCCACGTGCAAACGCTGCAAATCACGGCAATAATGCTGAGCTTAGAACTGACCTCGGTGGCAAGGGCTACTTCACTTCCAGGGAAGTGGCTTTGAAAA
>VXBB01019261.1:505701-519636 GCA_013399915.1 Illadopsis cleaveri
GGGGGACACTGGAACATCCCCTTTGGGGGGTGGGGGAGATCCGGACCCCCGGGGCAGCATCAGCCCCGCTGACGGCATCACGGTGCCCCCCTCCCCTGGCACCAGAGCTGCTCCTCACCGTGTCCTTCTGTGGCTTCCGCGGCCGCCATGAGGCTCCTGGGCTGGTTGGAACTCCCCAACCACTCAGTGCTTGTGATGGAGCATCCAGAGTGAACTCAGGACTCCTGGGTTGTCCTGGGGGAGCAGGGATTCCGTTTTTGTTTTCAGTCGCAGAAGGATTTGGGCTGTTCTACTCCCCTTTTCAGCTTTGGCCTATGATATTTTTCTTGGCCAATACAGGTGTAGGGGGTAAGGGGATAAAGGCAGGGTTTTGCCTACTCAGCTGTCCTCTTCCAGCGCCAGAGGCTTTCTATCACAACCCAAAGTTTGTAAACAAGAGTCAGGTGCTGGTGAGAAAACAGTGGGTGTGCCTTGTGCCACCAGTGAAGCCCTCACATCCCCAGGGATGCCTGAATAAACGAGGGTCTGAGAGGGAGCAGCATCCACCCGATGAGCTCTGCCTGTGTCCTACAGGAATGCCGAAGTACAGCCCTCCAGAGTGATCTGCTCCCACTGCTCCCATGGCCGTTTGGGGGTGATCCAGTCCCTGGACATTCTGCTCTATGGCATGGTCTGTGGGCACCTTCCTGTGGACAGCAATGAGGACATCATCCAGGGCTGGCTGCTCTTCACCCCACAGGAGTCTCAGGGTGGGTACCTGGCTTCATGCCACAGAGCAAATAACTGTGTTGGGAGGGTGCAAGGTGGCACACAAGCATCCCATTCTTGCACCTCTGGAGAAGGTGGCACCTATCCCTCCATCCTGCTCTTCTCCAGAATGTAGAATCAATTAGGATGCTTGGGTGCAGCTTTGAGCAGCCCCAGTGTGGCCTGAGCACTGGGGGCACTGGGGACACTGGGAGAGGGTGGACAGGAGTTTTCTCCCACTGACAGCAGTTTCTGTCTTCCCTCCCCAGAATGCCAGCACCTCACCACGTCAAAACATTCTCACTCAGACTGTGAGTTTGAAGAAAGGGTGTTAGGAGAAAACACTTTTTATGAGGACAAAACACTTTATTCACAGTCAAAAATAATCTTTATGCTTTTGGTCCCCTTCCTGCAAGGCAATCTTTCTGTGTCCTTATTCACCAGCTTTATTGTAGTTAGGAGGGGGTTAGACAACACAAAGAATGAAAAAACAGCCCCTGTTTCAAACTGCAGCAGCCACTTCAGTGGCCCTGAACTGCCATCCAGTCACACGTGTGAATGTGAAAGGCAAGTGAGTTGCAGGGACAGAGGTCTCACCCCCTGTGAAAGCTGGGAGGAAATCAGAAGTGGCAAAATGCCTTTTCAGCTCAACCCCTGCCCAAATTGTTCATCTTCCACCTGTAGACTCCAAAATGGCCAGGCAGCGCTGGACTCTAGCAACTTTGGAGTGCTTTGTGCCTCCTGGCATGAAAGTGGGCAAATAAACTGTAGTGTGTATTGATTGGAAAATGGATACTGAAGGAAGAAGGGGATCATGGGAGATAGGGAATGATCTTCTTGCCTCTCCTTTCTATCCTCAGAAGCTCCTCATGAAGAGACACTCCTGCCCTGGGTTTACACCTGACACCTCCCCACCCATCCACCCCTTCCCTCACTTGTGTCTGATCCATTCTGTGGACTTCAATAGCTAAACTAAGAGGAGACCCAGCATCAATCAACACAGACCACAGAGAGATGAACCCTGTACAATGAAGAAAGAAGATTACAAATCTTACTTTGGGGGTAGAATTTGAGAATTGTATCTCTCAGGAGTTTATAATTTACTCTAGCAAACCACAAAACACTAAACATCGGCTATGAATCTTAAATGAAAAAAGCAGGAGGTGTGAGTGCACAGGGATCAATAAACCATAGGCCCTGGAGCACAGGGATACCCTGTAAGCCATACACTCCTGCCAATCTATGGCAAACACTGAAGGCTAAACCATCAACCTTAAGCAAAGCCACTAAAGCTGAGTGCAAACCTGGAAATGTTGCTGCTGGTGTTTTACAAGTTTCTTTGGAGGTGCAGAACATAACGGAGAACCATGGTTTCTGGCTGTCAGATGGTGTTTTTGACAAGTTTTATGTACTATTACACCTAGACTCTATTAACACCCTGTGCAGGGGGTACTGGATTTCTGGTACAGCATCAGCTCCACTGATGGCATCATGGTCCTTCCAAATATTTTCCACATCCCTTTGTTGGAATGGGTGATGAGCAACAGCAAAAGGTCTGGCACAGCTGGAGAAATGCAGATTTACCACTGTGAAGAAGACCCTTCTGGGGTGCGGGGGCCACATTTGCCACAGGGACCCAAAGAGAGGGAAACTCAGAAGTGGCATCTCCCACTTTTGTGAAGAAGCTTGATGGTCCTCTATATTTATGTCTGATTTTCATTAAGTTTTTTATCTGCCCAGCTTTCACACTGTTTCAGTGCTATTGAGCTGGCTGCAGAGGGGACAGGGCATGACTGCTGAAAATCAGGAGGCTGGTCTCTATTTTTTCAAAGATGATGCAACTTCCCCAGGCTATCCTTCATGTTCTTATGCATGTAAAACTTCTGCAATTTCAGAGGTGCTCACAACTAATCATATTATTAAAATTCCTGACATCTGTATTAAACATTAATTAATTTCTCTCACAACATTCCACAGTGCACACCATTATTATCATCCTGTAAAGCTTAGGCTGTACCATATCCATACATACACACTTGCCTTCTTAGACATTAAAATATCCATCAGCATGATGACAATGTTTTGGAAGCGCTCCATAAGCAGTCACCATTCCCATAAATGTTCTATTTGTGAATGTTCTATTTCCTGAATATGTTTGAAAATTGCATCCTGAGTGTGATTCCAATGCTACACACGTTCTATTGGAAAAACAATTACGCCCTTGTAGGAAAATGTGAATTTCAGGATTCCAAAGAAAAATCCTGAGAGAGAATGAAGACCATCTCCAGGATGCCTTTCACTATGTTTGACACATACTGGTAGGAAGTTCTTATTTCAAAAATCTCAGTAAATACTGCATTTATCATATTAGAGTGATAATACTTCAAGAAGACACTGTAAGTAATGCAGTTAAACAGCTTAATGCTACAGTTGTAACCTAAGCTGTTCTCATTTATTACTGCCATTGTGATTGATACAGTTTACACTCTCTGTAGCATTTCGGATTCATAACAGCATAGTTGTTAACCAGGACTTTGATTCAGCTATTTTTATAATGCTTGCATAAAGATGCAAAATGGCAAATCGGAGATAATTATAATTAATTGCACCAGCAAGTACTAAAGCATCCGTAGCCAAAGAAAGTCAGCATCTTGCAGCAACGTGCTTAGAACAAAACAGGTAAAAATAAATGTAAATAAGATATTAGATTCTGGATGAATTTATAATAGAGGAAGTTCTTATAAATGACAAGGCAACAGTGCCATCTTGAGGTTACTAGAGAATTAAAGGAAGAGGAAAGCCACAGACCGTGCTCTCTCAAGACATATTACTTTTAAATGCAGAAATGTGTGTTCCAAGAGAAAAAAATTACTCTCAAGGCATTTCCTTACCTTGGTTGTGTTAAAAGCAGAGCATTTGGAAACACCAGCTCTTTCACAAGGTGATTGGAGAGATGGAGCACCTCTCCTATGGGGAAAGGTTAAGAGAATTGGGATTGCTCAGCCTGGAGAAGAGAAAGCTTTGGGGTGACCTTACTGTGGCCTTCCCATACCTGGACGGAGCCTACAAGAAAGATGACAGTCTGTTTACAAGAGCATGTTGTGACAAGGGGGGAATGGCTTTTAACAAAAAGAGAGTAGTAGATTAGATTCTAGGAAGAACTTCTTTGCTGTGAGGGTGGTGAGGCACTGGAACAGATTGCCCAGAGAAGTTATGGGAGTTTCCTGGATGGTCCCTGACAGCATTCAAGGCCAGGCTGGATGGAGCTCTGAGCAACCTGGTCTAGTAAAGTGTCCCTGTCCATGGCAGTGAGGTTGGAACCAGATGATCCGTAAGGTCCCTTCCAACCCAAACTATTCTGTGACTCTATGAATATGGTCTTACATGAATCAGTATTAATTTATTTCTTGACTGCTTGTTTTCCTCCTTTCACTGATACATGCATTTTACAGACAAAACATTCTTGAATCCTTCGTATTTTTTCTGACTGTATTAACACCACTGTCTATCTTACCCTTTAATGTTTTATGCGTTAAGACATAAAGATCCCCATGAAGGCCAGAACTGCATTGCAGTGCAATGCAGCAATTGAGGCACAGAACAGAAAAACCTAAGAGTACAAACATGGTAACCAAGCAGGGATTTACCCTCCACATATGTGAGAAGCTTCAAAAATATGAAAGAATGCAAAAGAAAGCGGCATTGATCCACATGGCACATTCCCACCACACTTACTGCTGCAGAATGACCACCAAAATGTTGGTAGTTTTGGATTAGCAAACAAAATAGTCATGTCTAATTCTTTTAAGGAAAGGTTGTGGTGAAAACAGCGACCACTCTGCAAGCAAATGTTAAGGGGTTGTTAAGAATCTGCTAGAGCAGATCTGTTGTTGGGTTACACAAGTACTTCTTTATCTGCAAATCATGATTTGGGTTGGAAGAGACCCGTAAGATGATCTAGCATGTCAAATTAAATTGATGTTTCAAAGAAGATTCTCTCTTAGGAAGTAAAAACCGTCTAGAATACCTCTTCAGATAACATTTAGAGCCCAATAAGGAAACAGATGTCTTGAAAACAAGCTGTTTTCTAAGAATGTATGTTTTATGGCATTTCAATCCAGAGAAAAAAAAATCTTTATATAAAACATATGCCAGACACAACAGTTTCAAAGGACATTTTAAAATTCATGACTCTGAGTGCATGATACTTACACCACCCTAAGTGAGCAACTCCTACATCAGCAGAAAATTGTTAAGAGTAAGATGGAGATACCTCCTAAGCTTCAGGAAAATACAGATTTACTATTTAAAGGACAATTGCCCCACCCCAAAACACACATGCTAATATGCTGGATGGTGTCCCATCATGGACAGCAGTCTCAGGGGATCAGTCTATAACAGTTTCAAGGCAAGGCAAAGAGTTATTTCAAATGCCATGCCCTGGGACAGGCCTTGCAGGAGGATGGACAAGGCATTCAGCTGCTCAGGCAGAAAGGAGTATAAGCTCAGAAATTATGTTATTCTGACCCATCCCACTCATTAGTCAAAACATAACATTAAAAGTAACCTGCTTTGATAAGGCACTTACTTAGTAGGAAGAGATGCATAAAATCTTTGTGCTCTTTTGTTAAAAAATATTTACAACTGCAGAAAAGAAGGCACTGTTTTCCCTCATATACAGAATATCAACACTTCCTTTATCAACAACTGTGCATTACATACAGCATCATGTGAATCTCTGAACATTTTTCATCTGAAAAATTTTTCACATCAGATTTTAAACAAATGATTTTAAACAAATCATTTATATATATTCATTCTTCATATTTTTAGAAGAGTATAGTGTGGTAAACAGGAGGACCAAAATATTTTTCTTTAATAATACAATTAATTCAGTTTGTTTTATTTGGTATCAAAAATACCTATTTTCATCATATAGCATCTTATGCATTTATCATAAACTACCTGTCATAAACTAAGAGTTTGTACAACTGTTAAAATAATTTTTCAGTAGGTTCTATCTTAAGAGAGGGAGGCACAAGTATCTGCCTATACATTTAATCTTCTTTTCACAGATAAATATATGTTACAGTTTCAACGCATGCCCAAGATTTGTCTGCTCTTTGATTGATAGTTTTTTTCCAGTTCAGCCAGTGCTTGAGCCCGTAGATTTGCAGCATAGAGACGCCTTTTGAGATCAGAACTTTTCCCTTTGGAAAGGAGATAGTTTTCCATATTATGAGGAGGCACAGCTTTCTCTTCATTTCCATCTAAGAGTGAGTTCTTCTTGGTTGTAGAAAGGGGAAGCGGGAGTGCGTTATCTTAAGAAATCAAAAAGTACTGCATTAGTGTATCTTCCAGCATTTATTGCTTTTAACCCTGGTGCCCATTTTGTCATCTACCCATGGCTTTAAGTGATCTAATTAAATGTATCTCAGTTAATAGCAATAAGTCTTTTCCATTTTTTGAGAAAAAATTGAAAACAATTTTTAAATGATGGTGATAAAAGGATATGTGCCATAGTAATTTTATACCTAAGGAAAGATTAGTTGATTAAGAAGAAAAGACATGAGGTTTCTTCTGAAGGACAGGAATTAAATAAACAGTAACATAAACCAGTTCTAAAAGAAAATGAAAAATGAATTTTTCAGCTTTTTAATTTTTTCAGCTACTGAAAAAACCTTGTCTTTGCTTCACAGCAGGGGCAGATGGAGCCTGTCCAGTGGTCTTTGTACTTTACCCACATTGTTTCAACTCTATCCTTATATTAAGTCACTGGGGTACAAATTAGGCTGTGACTTGATGAGTAATGAGTGTAGGAGAATTAAAAATTAACAAGCTACTTTCACTGCAGCCTCCATAATAGGAATTTTCATAGCATATCCTATAGTATGCCACTATCAAAAGGCAGTTAATGACTCAAGAGTAGAAAAACTGCCATCAAAAGCTATACAACAGCAGAGTTGCCTCACATGAGAGCCATCTTCACAAGGCCCAACTTAAGGAGCAATTTTTATTTAATCAAAGGTCTAACTATTCTAATTTTAACACTGAAGCCTTATTGTCAATTTATGAGGCTACAGCAAGAATGCAATAAGCACAAAAGAGCAAGGAATTTAAAAAGCCAGCAAATTTTTCAGTGGTTTTTAGTTTCATTCGTGTAAGCTAGATCTGTTTTAACATTAAATGGTTCACTAAGAATCAGAAAATCCCTTCAAAAATAGGGTAGTGTTTAAGACATAGTCTTAAAAACCAGGATTTTTGGGTATTCCATTTTACTGTCAAGTGAACCAAACAATGGACTTCTAGCAGAAATTAGGGCTCTAAGAGATGTGTGAGGTATAATCCAGTTGTGAAAAATACAGCAATATTTGAGCAACTGAAAATACAAGTAAGCAATCTTGGTACCACCACTGGAGAAGCACTTGATGCATTTGTATGAGAATAGGCATAATTTTAGAAATAGTGGTACAAGAGCACCATGGACTGAAATGGAAGAGTAGCAAATCACGTGCTCTACAGCTATTGCAAGATTTGGTCAGTTTTGTAATAACTATGTTCACTTTGCTGCATTATCTAGCTTGAAGTATTAACCACCCAAACTTGCTTTGCCTATCCTCAAAAACATATGCCTGGTAAGGTCAAAATATCATGTAAAGGGGTGGGAAATGCAGAAGAGAACAGAAGGAAGAGCTGAAGCTCATTTGCCTTCAGTCATCCAGTTTTAGATGCAACATCAGAAAGCCAAAAGCAAGTTTGTTCTCAAATTCTTTAATGTGTCGATGTCAGACAAGATGTTGAGAGACGGGTGGAATTCTCAAAGTTGACAGAAATGTTAGAAACAGCTCAAGGAGCAATTTCTAGGGGCATTTTTACTTTGTCCTTTTCTGCTGTGATAGGCACTTCTTGGGAAAAAAAAGAAAAGCTACTTCAGTTTTATTTGCTTTGGAGGCATTGACATGCTTATCTTGCTTTATCAGACCAAAACTAAATGAAGAGAGTGTTACTGCATGTTAAAGAGTGTTCACATGTCTTTGTTCTAGATTTCTACTTCTGACCCAGCCCTTCACTATTCCTACCACTATCTAAAAAGGCATTTAGCTACTTAAATATTATTTTTAATAACAAAAGATGCGAGCAATTAACCGATTATACCCTTATGATAGCAAAGATCAAACAACCAAGGGTAACATGAGTATAAAATATTACTGTAAAACAGACTGGACTAGAGGCAGTCAGGAAGTATTTTAGTATATTTTCAGATATGAGTTTTTCTTTCATTCTGTAATAGTAGTGTGTATTCTTCATAGTTTATCTGATGCACCCACCAGTCACAGCTGGGTCCCTTGCAACAAATATTTCCCATGTTGAAGCTTTTGGAAGTTTAATGAAAGCTGAATTTATTAGATATGTGCAATTTTATTAAATTAACTGAATCAAAGGTCTGTAAAAAAGACATCCATACATAAAATAAGTGCAGCTCTGAGAAAGGTTTGGGTTACAAGGAGGCACGTCCCTTAGTTCACCACAAGAACCTAATTTCCCAGACAGCACAAGACTGCAATGCAAACAGTGCTAACTCAGACTTATGGTTGAGCACCACTCATTAAGTCCTTTTGCAAAGCAGAAAATCAGAAGTCTCTTCTCAAACATGCAGCCATAAATGGGCTGTGCCTTGCCCTAAGGGGACTGTGCCAAGCCCGCTGAGCACCAGGGGATCTCTTCTGGTCACACCTGCATACATTGACCTGTGCAAATGCCTTCTTGCATATTTGCATACCTGGACCTTCCACGCACGTTACTTCCGGCTGCTGCTGCTTTTGGAAACTGCACCTCTTCATCAGGTTTTCAGCTCTGGTTTGGAAAGAGAAGTTTAAGCTTTTTGTTGTAAGACTGTAGAGTTTCTAATACAGAGTATTATAGGTTAGTAAGATACCTAGCAAGTTTGTCCTCTGCCAGTCTCTCCCGAACACAGAGTTCCCGTTCTCTCTCTGGAAGCAGAAATATGGTAGTATGCAGGGTGAACATGTAAATGTTAGAGTGACTCTGCATGGTGGGCTTCTCTCACAGGGAAAGACAGCAGTAATAGCCAGTCAGATGCACCCACACTTCTGATTCTATGGCTCTAAACAGAGGTAACTGCTCTGTAGATACACCTTTATCAATGCACTAATAAAGCACTGACAAGTACTCTGAACTGCCAGGCACGCTTCTGTCCCACACTCTGACATGTCTGCAACAACAAAGAGATAGCAACTTTCTGTTCTGCACATTGACTCACGGCACACATGACACCAGATTTAAATATTTATATACCAGATATTGTAATTCAGCTATGATTAAACACCCTGCTTACAACAGTAGCAGCTGTTATTCAGGGTCAGATAAAAAGTACATATTGTTAAAAAATGTATTGCAGAGCCTACTGCATGCACAGAGATATTTTATGTGAGCAGGAAATGTCAACACCTGAGGACCAGGCATCTATAGACTCACAGGTAAGCTACCTATGGGGTGCACCTTTTATAAAAGCACTTGACAGTTTACTCAAAGACTTTTTTTCTCCAGCATCAGGCTCACCTTTGTTTACACATTAGTATAGGCAATGTTTACTTACACAGTAGGTGAAAGGCAACCTACACTGCACAGTGCAGACCCCATGCTTCTGTGTACTTTCCTAACTGCCACTCATGTTCAATAGTCTTCACTAACCACACTTCCATATCTAAACTGCCAATTCTATGTTAGTAACTTAAAACAGAAGCTAGTATAGCAGAGTAAGCCCTGAGCATTCTTGGTTTGGTCTTTAGACACAATTCTAGTGGTGAATGCAGGACTACAGTATCCTCGTGCATTAGAATGAGGGTTGTGAAAACTGTCTACTTTTTCTTCTTCCAACTGAGTCAGAATCCCACTGCCACCCCCTTCCCAAAATGGAATAGCATACGCTCCAGACGTTGTTCTCTCTCTTTAATGGCTTGCTCTCGCTCCTGCAATTGTTGCTCCTTCCGTTTCAGTTCATTCACTGCAACATCTGAGAATTGCAGCCTTTCTGGAACCCATGGTCTCAAGCCTCTTCTATCAAAATTTTGTTTGTGTTCTTCTGTCACCACATCTTCTATCAAGGGGTGCTGCAGAATATCTTCAACAGAAGGTCGGCAGTAATCCTAAAGGAAAGACATTACCAACAGGTTCCATCTGTAAGGAGGAACATTAAGGCCAGAGATTCCCAAGCAAGACCAGCTGAGGTGCTACAAAGTGAAGGAGAGACTGGAGAAAACTGGAGTTAGGAAGCAGTACCACAACCAGAGGGAGTTAAAAAACTCCCAAAGCTGAGGGAGGAGGCTATTACAAGCCTTCAGATCCAAAGCTGCAAGTCTGTGTCTCCCAGCCCAGGGACCCTCTCCTTGCAGTCAGAAGAGGGTGGGTGAGCCTGCAGAGGCAGCTGTCAGCAGATTCCTCAGCTAACACTCTGCTGAACAATCCATGCCTGCTGGAGGCTTGGGTGCTTGTTACAGCTTTGTTGTCCCATGCCATGTTCTTCTCAACACCCCCACACCAGCTGTGGGGGAACAGGCTATACATTAGCCATATAAAGCAAACCCTAAAATGAAGACAAAACAGCCCCTTCCAGCTTCCAAATACACTGGAACCATTTTAACCCTGAAATTATAAAACCTCAATAAGCATGCAGTCAGGAAACTCCATGTAAGCCAATATGGAGGCAGCCTCTGGGCATCCTGTGACCCTGGCATGACACTTGAGCTGCTGCCTTTGTTTGATGGACTCAGCACAACTCCTCCCTCCTTCCTCTACAAGTGACACTGCCAGTGACAAAGTGTTACCAACAAGTACTCCAGGTTGGTTTGTTTCATAATTGAGAAGAAAAAACAGTATTTCAGTACTAGCTCAAATTATAGGTGGAAAAATTAGTAATTGGTTCTTACTTTTACATTCAGCATCTCCTTGAGAAGGTTGTTCAGCTCATCTGAGTAACGATACGGTATTCGCCTGAACCTCCCTTCCCTTATCTTTTCTGCCAGCTCCTTTTGGTTGTAAGCTGTAAATGGAGGCCTAAAGAAGAAATTTTTTCTTGCATTTTTTCACTAACTTTACAGGACTTATTTTCAGGAAAAAAAAAAAATCAGACTATGAAAAAACTCTGCAGTTAAGGTTTGTTTTGACTACCTAATGTCAAGACCAATATAAAAATAAAAATCTAGGACTAGTCACTGAAACCTTTAAGCTTTCATCTATCCAAAATATAATCACACCTACATTAGCAGTTATGTTCCCACATTTGTTATCACATTACCATACTTACGAAAGAGCACATAATTCATACACGAGACATCCTAGCGACCAGATGTCAGATTTTTCATTGTATGACATGTAGTTCATTTGTTCCTAAAGAATGAGAACAATCTTAGGTTTATTAACAAAGACATGGTTTTACTATTACAGGATAATCAGCTACTATTCAAACCTGAAACAAACAATTAAATACTGGTGCAACTTCTAATATTCCATCTTAATTAACATCCCTATCTACTCTTACTAGAAGGATTTTAACTATTTGTGGCAGTACTACACTGTAGAAGACTGAAATGTTGCACCCATCTTTAGTTAAAGCAACTCCATTTCAGTCAACATTAATCTTTCCCAAACCAAGTGCCCTGTATCAGGGAAATAAGTAATTCCTGCTCATTTCTACTACACACTTAAAATCCTACTCTTAGGAGGTAATTTAATCAGCTCTTTACCTTAACAGTATGAGGCATAAAAGCTCTCTAACTTCCTTGTTCCTTTTCAGGAACAATATACTCCAACATCTCCAATGTCCCAAGAATATAAGAAAACTTATACAGTGAAGAGCAACTGTAATTAGAAGGAAGTTGATTGTGCGGGGAAGAAAATAACTGCAAAATAACCTTGTCTCCAGAACATACATACTCTATGAAAAAAGTCACCTGCATTTAAGACCAATAAAGCTTCATTAAAATCTCCCAAGCATTCATGGACTCTGAGACCAACACAGCACACCTTGGAGGGGCAAAAGGGAAGACAATGTATGGAAGGAAGGTCTTACTGGAGACATGTAATATGGGGTGCCAACAAACGTTGTGGCAAAGCTGGTGTCATGGTGCAATATCCTAGCCAGTCCAAAATCTCCAAGTTTCACATTCTGTTTGCTGTCTAGAAAGACATTTGCTGGTTTCAGGTCACGGTGCACAGTGACTCCACCATCGCTCCGTCTGTGACACTCCTTCAAGGCCAACGTTAATTGAGTCAACACTCGGAGAACAAAGCTTTCGTCCAAGAAATGCCTGAAAAATGAACACATGGTTCAGTGGATTTTCTGAGCATACATCAGTTTGATTAGTCACTGCCAGTTTTAGTTCCATAACTTTTTAATGCTACTGTCATAAAACACCACTGAAATAACCACTATCAGCAACAGCCATCTATGTATTTTACTTCTAAAATTAATTTTAAAAAAATCACTGCAAATATGTTAGAAGACATTGAGGCTTCCATTGCAGAATCCCTGCAGTATTTCCTTCTTTCCCCAAACCGTCAAATATGTAGCATTTTCATTTCTCACAACACAAATACCAATTCGATGCTTTTGTGATGAGATTAAGATAATAATACATTGTCACCTGTTAATGATGAGCAATGTACAATAACAGCCAAAACACGGCTGATTTTTTAATGCAGACTTCCTTAACTGAAAGCACTGATGCTGGTGGGCATCTGCAGAACTGTTTTAGATTATCCTCACAAAGTAAAAGAGGTGGTGCCATGTACCTGTTTGACCTAAGAATGTAAAATTGACACTATACTTAAGGATGCTAAGTCTAAGATTATATTAAGGTGAAGCCTTATCAACTTGATGTCTAAGCTCTGTATAGAGGCAGATAAAATAGTTTTTCACATTGCGTTCAAAACCACTCCTCCCCTCCACACATTTTAGTGTTCCCATAAAAAAACAGGGTCCCAGGAGTTTTACTTATGGGGAAGGCCAAAACCCACAGACCAAGTTGCCTGTCAAAAAGAGCTGTGACCTCCTGGTTTATGTTCTCAACCCCATTCATAGCCAGAAACCCCTCAACTGCTTCTGCTTCACAGGAGAGCTCTGGGTTTTTTACTACTTCAGCACCAACATCCAATCCGGTGGTGCATTCAATAGCACAGTTCCCTTCGCTGTTATAACTTTGTTCAAAGCTTTTCACATATGAGAAGAGCTGTCGGGTCCAAAGGGTTAAATCCGAAACTACTCAGAAGTTACAAAATAAGTTTCCCTTCTCTCTGGGCTGCCCAATACTCGTGCAAGACATTCCAAACGCGCCACAAGAACATTTCACGTGCCTGTCTTTCGCGCACTTGGCGATCAAGCTGGCCAGGTCTCCCCCATCGCAGTACTCCATGACGATGTACAGGGTGGTGCTGCTCCTGTCGATAATGCGATCGTAGTAGCGCACGATGTTCGGGTGCCGCAGCTCCCTCAGCAAGTTCACCTCCGACACGAGCATCTGCTTCTCCGACTCCGTCATCGCGCCATAGTCCAGCTCCTTCCATACCAAGATCTGCGGAGGCAGAGACACCCCGGGGAGTGACCGGGACAGCGGCCGGGGCCGCGCGGGGGGAAGANCCGTTTCGCTTTCTTTTCCTCGACTTTTCGCTTTTTCTTTCCTTTCCTTCCCTTCTTCCTAATTAGACAAATCACCGGGCCTGCAGGTATCAATAAGGCACATACTCATAGCTCCTCAGGAAGGGGCGGGATTTTTTGTATTAAGAATAATAGTAAATAATCGCCTTTCCTGAAATGCTTACATCTATTGGATAGATAGTGGCAGAAAGTTGGAACGTCTTAGCAGAGGTTTTTATCTTTCAGAAATGCTCAAAAAAACTTGAGCTTTTAAAAATAATATGAATCTAGTCTGCATTTACTGCAGTCTACAGCTTCTTCGTGAGGGGAAGATGAGGGGCCGGGACTGATCTCTTCTCTGCAGTGCCCAGTGACAGGACCTGAGGGAATGGCCTGAAGTTGTGTCAGGGCAGGTTTAGGTTGGATATTAGAAAAAGGTTCTTCACCCAGAGGGTGGCTGGGCCCTGGAACAGGCTCCCCAGGGAAGTGGTCACAGCACCAGCCTTTGTTCAGGGAGCCTTTGAACAATGTTCTCA